>OX421500.1:14011180-14143680 GCA_949126835.1 Anisus vortex
TAGGTTGCTGACACCTGTACTAAACGATGTGTTAGTTATGTTTTAATTACATTAAACTTCTTATATATTGCAGACTCCCCTTCTATCCGTGGTCCGAGTCTAATATTGCATTTTTATTAATGTCTTAAATGATGTTAAGTTACTGGTTTTCCTGGGCTGTTCAGGCAACTCATTCCATGCCCGATTGCCACTCGGGAAGAAAGAGTCATTATATGCATTTGTTCTCGCATTTAAGGGAATAAGAAAAGTGTTTTTGTCCTTATGTTTATCTGAGCATTGTAACAGGTTGTTATTGTGTTGTATTTCTACTAATGTATTATTACTACTTTTCAAGGTGAAAGTATCGTCTCTACAATAATAAATTGTACCAATCAATCTCAATATCAATTTGTAATTGTAATCAATTTCAATAATAAATCACTGTGCAACTGCTTCGCCTTTTCACATTTAATTGCCTCAGTAACACTGTCTCCTGCAAGTTGCTTTTAATTGATCAAGATCATGTGAGCAATGGCGACGTGTTGTTTGTGACTCTACTACTTGTGTTATTTTTACTTGTGTTTGTTAATTCTGTACATTGTGTGTTTAAATATTCAAGAGAGGACTTGCTACTGTTAAACCCTACGCATTCTAAGCATTTAGGACATGTGAACAATTCATTATTTGTTGGATTATCAACGGAACAAAACAACGACAATCACCGTAAACACCAAAACAAAGCCAAGCGTAAAAGGGGTAGGCGAAGTGGATTACTAGTAAAATCGAGAAATCAGTTTAAGAATGGCTACTTGCCACTACCTACAATTATTCTTTCAAATGTGAACAGACTGTACAACAAAACCGATGAGCTGTTTTCAAAAATAGCAAACCACCAAGACTTTAGGAACAGCCAGATATTCTGTTTCACAGAAACCTGGTTAGATAAACACCCTGATGATTTAGTTAAACCCCCGAATTTCTCTATTCATAGATGTGATAGAGACAAAAAAGCCACAGGAAAGAAAGATGGAGGGGGTGTGTGTTTCATGATAAATAATAACTGGTGCACCAACGTTAAAGTGTTATCAAAAGGTTGTTCTCAGAATTTAGAACATTTATCGCTAAAATGTAGACCTTTTTATCTACCAAGGGAGTTCTCTTCCATAACTTTGACAGCCGTATACATTCACCCCAAAGCTGACAGTAAAGAAAGCCTTAATGAGCTACAAGGCATTAGGCCTATAGCTAAACAAGAGAATGATGACCCAGATTCGGTCTCTATTATTAGCGGCGATTTCAACCAGGCAAATCTAAGGTCTGTGCTCCCAGATTTCAACCAGCTTGTCACCTGCCCAACACGGCGCGATAACACACTTGACCACTGTTATTGCAAGATCAAACACGCGTACAAGTCTGTTGAACGGCCTGGCCTTGGTAATAGTGACCATTCTGTGGTTTTGTTGATACTAATGTACCAACAAAAAACAAAATCTATTGAACCTGTAAAGAAAATAATAAAACAATGGACAGTTATGGCGACAGAACAGTTGCAAGACTGTTTTGAAACCACCGAATGGGACATTTTCCGTGATGAACACACAACAATTCATGAGTACACAGACACGGTTTCTGAATACATAAAATTTTGCGAAGATGTGTGTGTGCCGAAAAAAACAGTTACTTTTTACCCGAATTCAAAAGCATGGGTTGACAAAGACATTAAAAGATTAATAAGTGAGAAGGACAAAGCCTACAGAAACAGACAAGAAGAACCAACACTGTTTCGTCAAACGAAGGCGAAGTTGAAAAAAGCAATTAAAGAAGCAAAAAATAAATATAAAGACAAAATTGAAGATCTTTTCTCCTCAGGGCAAAGTAGGCAAATGTGGGCCAATATGAACACCATAACACAATACAAGGGCACACCTAAGACCACCGAGTGTGATGACCCCACCCTGCCTGACAGGTTAAACGTATTCTACGCAAGGTTTGATAAAGACAACAAAACTAGCCCTGTCCCATTGCCATCCAATGACTCGCCACCATTCGTCGTAGACGAGCATGACGTAAGGCGCTCGTTTAGTAAACTGAAAGTTAACAAAGCCGCTGGACCAGACAAGTTAACAACAAAACTACTAAAAGTGTGTAGTGCAGAGCTGGCACCTGTATTCACTGTTATTTTTAATTGGTCGCTAGAAACCTGCTCGGTCCCTACATGCCTTAAAAAGTCTACCATTGTGCCTGTGCCTAAAAAGCAGTCCCCACAAACATTAAATGATTACAGACCAGTAGCCTTAACATCTGTGGCTATGAATTGTTTTGAATCAATTGTTTTGAAATTTTTAAATACTTTACTACCATCAGACTTCGATAATTTTCAATTCGCGTACAGGTCTAATAGATCAGTAGATGACGCTATTGCAATAAATGTGCATGAGGTATTAAACCACTTAGAGTTAAGCAAGTCATATGCAAGAATATTATTTATAGACTATAGCTCAGCCTTTAATACCATTATACCACAACAATTGTACAACAAACTTTACTACCAACTCTCTTTTCCTGTTAACATATGTAACTGGATTTTAGACTTCTTATTAGAACGCCCACAGGAGGTTAAAATTAGTAACAATGTGTCAACCAGTATAACGTTAAATACTGGGACCCCCCAAGGTTGTCCATTATCACCTAAAGTATATTCTATTTTCACTTATGACTGTAAAGCAGAACAGCCTGGCTGTCTGGTTATAAAATATGCCGATGATACGACGGTCACTGGCCTAATCAAAAACGCAGATGAGCACGCATATCGTAGCCAAATAGACACTATGGTGAGCTGGTGTAGCCAGAACAACTTACACCTTAATGTATCGAAGACAAAAGAAATGATCATAGATTTTAGGAGAAACGAACCCCCACCCCCACCCTTGGTCATACAGGGATCAAATGTAGAACGAGTTTATGATTTTAAGTTTCTTGGCACTGTCTTATCCAATGAACTAACATGGGATATTAACTGCACTGATATCCTTAAGAAAGCAAGGCAGAGAATGTATTTTCTTAGAAAGCTGAAGTCCTGTGGGGTCAATAAAGTGATAATGACTAATTTCTATAGGGCTATTATTGAAAGCATACTGACAAGATCTATTGAAGTTTGGTTCGACAGGCTACCTGTAGTTAATTTACACAAGCTAGAATCAGTTGTCAAAAATGCAGAAAAAATTATTGGCACTAACCTAAAGTCGTTAGAAACATTATACCAAGAGCGCTTAACAGGTAAAATGACTAACATTATGAAGGATAAATCCCACCCCTCGAGACATTATTTTGAATTTCTTCCACATGGCCGTCGCCTTCGAGCATTTAGAGGTAGCAGCAGATTTGTTAACAGCTGTTATGCGCAAGCAGTTAAACTGTTCAATAATACAAGACAGAAGCGTCTTATATAAGATCATAATTGTAATAATTTTCCTTATATTCTGTATATTATCATAATGTACATTGTTATAATAGTTTTTTTTTTCATTAATTTTCATTGTTGTGTCTTACTATTATTGTAATGTAATTTTCTTTTTTGTAGATGTCACATTCAACATCACATATTTTCGATGTAAAACGCATTGACTGAATAAAATTGAATTGAATTGAATTGAAGTTTTTCAACTTTCTCCAAAATTTGATATGTCTTTGTTTGTGGAGCTAATTGGTCTGCAACTGACATCAGTAACTCTTTGTTCTCTACGATAGTGGAAATAGTTGATTTGCCATGTTGTACTTCATTAGCGATGTCATACACGTTAAATCTTGCTCTCTCTCTTTCTCTCTCTCTCTCTTTCTCTCTCTCTGTGTCTCTCTCCAAACGTGACGTAAGGCGTTAATAATCATAGGTACCAATGTATTTGATTTGTATTTAGTTTGAGATTTTAAATTTTTGTCTCAAATATTTTAGATTAAAATTTTAACACGCTCCATTCATCCGATAGAGTGTATGGTTACGCAATCCTGGTGGAAGTAGGACGGCAGTGACCCCTAGTTAGTCCAACTACAGGGGCATATATTTTTTTAAATAATTTTTAGCTAAATAGATTAATGTTGGCGGGCATATGCCTCCTTCTAGGCGTGTAAGTGGTGCTCGGTACACTCCCCCCCCCCCCAATCCAGATTTGATTTTGCTATATATACAACTAAAAAGATTGATTTGCAAAATGTAGTGACCTCTGCCCCCCCCCCCCCACACACACACATACAAACCGACTCGTCACGAAATGTTTGTTTATTACTGGATCGAAATGTATGCTTTTAGATCAGGGATCAGTAACCTACGCCTCGCGTGCCAGACATGGCACGAAGAGTGTTTTTCAACGGCCCGCGGAAGACTCCCAAAAAAGCAATTCAAATCTCTTCTACAATAGATTAAGTGCTAGAACAGTTTGACTTTTAGGTTGTTGTCACGAAGAATGAATTGGAAATTCTACTTTGGCACGCTCTAGTTTAAAGGTTGCCGACCCCTGCTTTTGATAACTTCAACGTTGACGGGTATACGTCATTGTCTTGGCAACGCTTGCTCTAGTGTAAAGTCGTAGGCGTGACGCCCCCTCCCGGTCACACTAACGGGAGGAAACGCTGCGCCTCCATTTACCAGCAAGTCAAGTGTCGGTTGTTTTGTACCAATTCTTTCCGCGCCAATAGTTTTCACCAGCCAACCGACCAACTTTCTCTCATTGTGTGTGTGTGCTTGGCTTAGTGGCGTAGCTGGGTAAGGAAAGAGTGTGTGTGTGTGCTAGATCCTACATTCGGAGAGTACTGAGTAGTGTAACACATTCATAGACATATTCCAGTGTGTAGATCAAGCTGTAACACATAGAGCTGTACACACACAGAGCTGTAATATGGTCTTCTGGTCCCCATATTATGTTGTATATGTGTGTACTTTTCCCATATATACAATTCACGTGACCGCGCCACATTTGCATATCGGTCTATCTCCTGGAGGCACAGGTAAACAAAGAAACAAATGAAATCAATAGTCAATAAGTGAATATAGATTTATATGAATAGAGAGGTAAAAAAAAGTCTAAAAGTCTTTGATGACTTAAAGAATTTGCATTAATATGCCAGTGATTCATTAAATTATATATTTAGTTGTTGGGTGCTAGGAGTCCAGCCTATAAGTTTATGAATTCCATTTCAAAGGGTATGAGTTTCAATCCGATTCATCGTCCAAGGCAGGGGTCGGCAACCTACGGGACGCGAAAGACCCCCCCCCCCTCCTAAAAAGCAATGCAAGTAATTTCTACATGAAATTGATTGCTAGAGCAGGGTGGCTTTCATGGCTGTTGGTATGCTGAATGAATTAGAAATCCTACTTTGGCGGCACACTATAATCTACAGAGTGGCAGCCCCTGGCCCGATGTACTTGTAAAAGAAAAGATAGATTATTTCGACAGCCACACTAGGCTACTCTCTTGACAGATTATAAGGAAATATATTATATATTTGCAACATACTCTAAAGTGCTAATCCCACGTAACAATGCAACCATATTTTCTATCAAACTATCCCCTACATCAGTGATGGCGAACCTTTTTGAGGCCGCGTGCCCAAAGTGCAATACAAGTGCAATACAAGACCAACTTTTTTCTTTCAACGTGCCAACTCAGCAATTAAAACAAAATACTGAATTTTAACTTTAGAAAAAAAACTAACAGCTCATACTGTTGTCCGAACTAATTAATATCTTTTGTCAAAAATAATAACAAATTACCAGATCTTTGAATGATACAAACATTTTTTTATTAAAAAAAACCTACGAACTGTAGTAAATGAAAAAAAAAAATATTACAATTACAGTTAACTGTAAGCATTTAGCATGATTTTGCATAGTTAATGTGATTTTTGCTGTTAAATGCATGTTGATAATTTGTCAAGCCTTGGCTCACACTCCGTAACTGTAAGAGCGACACATGCAGCACTCAGGTCATCTGTCAGTCTTTTTCTTCAATCAGATTTGATATAATTTAAAGTTGAAAATAGCTGTTCACAAGCATAAGATGACTTAAACAAAGTAAGAAGTGCAATCCCAAGTGCTTTTATCGTCTTGAAATTATTTGGCAGAGAATTTCACACTTTAAGGATTTCATCATCAGAGCTACTAGCTGTGTTGCCCTTTGCCATCCGTTCACATTCTATCAAGTGTTTCATGCTGATAATATAATTTATTTTTCCAGCTAGAGCTTTCTTAAAATTCCAAAAGTTCCATTAATAATAATAGCAATAACGGTGCTTATATAGCGCATATCCCGTTGGTGACAGTTCTATGCATAGAAAAATATTTCCATTACCATATTTCCTAATTTTAACCACAATAAGCAGGAAAGATCAAGTTCTTCCAATTTGGCTTTATCTGGGGAAGTAAGAAAACCGAGGGTTGTCTCCATCTTACGGAACTATACAAATTTATTACTGATCTCTCTTTGCAGCTGCTACAATGCTAGAAAATTCATTGTAGATGTCCTTGGCTTGTATTATTGTCGGTAAATATTATATAATTCTGTAAATACATGTTTAATTTGGAAAAGATTTCAGCTGTCCACTTTGTAGGTCTCTTTAAAAACAATCTGCAGTTTTCTTTCAAATGTTCTGATATCACAAGACATCATTTCTGCTGTTTATCCTGAACCTTGCAGTTTTTTTATTCAGTTCATTGAGATGTGAGGTAAAATCTGTAAAATTTCTTGCGGCTATCCCTGACACAAAGATCTTCTTGGAGTATAATAAAGTGAAACTGAACGACTGTGTATTTTGCTTCTTTAACAAAGAACTGTATGAAACCAGATGCGTCCCCCATCATGCAAGGTGCATTGTCACTAATAACTGAAACAACTTTTTCTGGTTTTATATCTTGTACAAATAAGCTTCCATAACAGCATTGTGTATATCTATCCCTTGTGTTCTTTAAGTCAAAGATAACAATTTCACCAGCTCTTCTCTCATAATGTCATCAACTGCATAACGCAAAATTACCGCATACCTTGAATGATTATTTACATATGTGCTTTCATCCAAGCATATCGTGTATGGTTTATTAAAAGTTTATTTAAAAGTAAAATAAAAAGAATAGCGGCGAAAATAAACGAAATATGCTAAACGTATTCTAACAAATCGACGATGGCATCGTCGATCCGACAAAATTGCCGTTTTAAATCGAGGATCTTATCCCTAGTGGTGTGGCCATAAATAAGCTATTCCATATTTGGTAGATGCTCGCGTGCCCACAGAAATAGCCCCGCGTTCCAGCTGTGGCACGCGTGCCATAGGTTCGCCATCGCTGCCCTACATGATTGCCAGTATTTCGATTTTCTCAAAATGTTTTATAGAAATATAGCCATCTAGTAACTAATATGTAAAACGTAAAAGTTAAGTAACCCTGTCGAACGAAATTGGTCCATATGGTCGGTGAAAAGGCGTTCACTAATTTCTGTGGCCATAGCGTACTATCGAAATGTGTAGCCAAACACAACATATTCCCCAACTATTCCCCGTTATCCATCAGGGTTGGGAAGGCTCAGAAACAGCATCCATGCCCAGAAAGAAATCCTAGCCTTCAACGGGATTTGAACCCTGGTACCTACGGTACACCAGACAAACGCGCTGCCGGCTTGACCACGGTGCCATACAACTCGATTAGTATGTAAGGGTAGGGTAAATTCTATTGTCACTTGGATAATGTCAAGGCTTGGTCCATGGCGCTCTTTGATGTCCAAGTGTCCATCAGGATAGCTGTTTTCTATGGCAATCTGACCACCCAGGCTAGAGACACACACAAGAGTGAGAGAAATATTATGAAAAAATCATGTTATGAAAAAATCATGTTTCAAAAAAATCATGTTATGAGCAATGCTAAGACCTTTTATCATTTTTTTATAGGCCTACCGTTTTGAGTTTTGACAGATTGAGAAAATGTGTACAGAAAAAAACATTTTAAAGAGAAAATAAAAACCTCGTGAAAAGAAAATTATGCATGTAATAAATAATATATTTAAAGAATACATAAATGAGTTTAAGAGAACAACAACAAATTTAATGAAAGAAATAATAAATATTAATATTATATTTGTATTGCGCTGCCAACAAACAAATGTAAGCTCAGAGCGCATTTAACATTGAGGAAGAAACTACTTAGAACACGGATATAATCTCTAGGCTAAAAATTATAAATGCCAACTAATAATTATAAACTTTACAAACATAGAAGCAAGCAAACAAATGTATCAAACAATTAAACCGACCTAATAAAAAAAAAACAGTAGGATCTAAAATGTTTATGAAATATATTCATACAAGTCATATCTAAATGTTTATATAAAGTATATTAAGAAACCTGTAAAAGTGTAAATTATAATCAGTTCTGACACAATTTATCGATTATTTTATATTTACGAAAATAATAATATTATCACTTTCACATTTAATTTCTTGACGTTGTTGTTCCAGATATTTTGTTTACGTAAGTGAATGGAATAAATTGACAGTGCCCAGATTAAGCACTAAGGCATTCAATTCACAGGCCAAAATAGTTTTGCGCGTCAGTTGATTCAATCCTCCATACATTTTGAGATAAACAACATTTGGTCGGACCCGATTTTCCTGAGTTTTATATTTCCGTAATCTGTAAATAGTGTGGGGCAGGTAGAAAATGTATTGATTATGTCTGAAATGATTGATTTACCTTTTGTTTGATTAGCGTCAGCGTTTGGTTTGTCTGAATTTGTAATGCAGTTATTTTTTTAGAATTGTTTTTTTTTCAGCTCAACATGGCTAGTGTTTTATATTGGTTTAACCCTGTTGTTATTTTTTAAATTTAATCCTAATCCTGGAATAATTTTTGGCCACTTAAAGTTAAGTTGGCGCTCAATCAGAGCCCACACAAGCCTATGTAGCGCCCCAGGGCAAAAAATTCAGCGACACCCCCTAGGGTACTGTAACTTCTTTGTTTGGTGCTATATTTAGACTATATTTGCCGCCCCTAGAAGTGTCGCCCCCGGGCCTATGCCCCCTCTGCCCCTTCCCTATGTGAGGGCACTGCGCTCAATACAGTCTAACTATATGAATATCCCCAGAGGCGAAGCAGTCTTTAAAAACATGTGTACTAAATTGGCATAAATATTTGGTAAATGTTTGTCAATCAAAAGTCCCTTCCCCAGGTTCGCCCCTGTGTTTTATCTTTGACTTCTTCGCCTTTTGCAATCTCCAAGGGGGGGGGGGGGCACGGGGGAGCAGAGGCCATTAACAATTGCTTTATTTACATGTCTTTTATATCTATCTATAGTATCAAAATGGGCTCGGTGACCGAGAGGAAAGCGCGTTCGACTGGCGATCCGAGGGTAGTGGGTTCGAGTCCTGGTGAATTTTTTCGAGGACTGAAGGGTGTCCCTGAGTCTACCCAGCTGTGATGAGTACCTGACATTAGTTGGGGTAAAGTAAAGGCGCTTGGCCACTTATCCCCTAGTATGCCGTGGCCTCAGAAACTGGTGAACGCTGCTTCCCCAGCCCTATGATCAGTTTGGTCCGAAGGGTACTTTACTATATTATAAAACGCCTTACGACTCTTACCAATTACATGCACATTATTTTCTTTTTCCTCTACGCCAGGTGTTCCTGGTTCTTCCACTTCATCTTGCGCCCTTTGGATTTAGAGTTTGCCAGATCGGTTTTTCTCATACAATCAATTTTAGTGTTTGTGTGTGTGTGTTAGATATATCACCAATTGATTTTTACTGTATAATTGATAATTTTGTAATTAAACAATCAGTATTAAATTTAATAATCGTTTACTACGGTGACAGTTTTATTATGGTAGTCAATTTGCTGCTCTCTTTTTTTTTTCGTTTTAATTTGTGCTCACTCTACATAATGATGAAAACGTTCTGTGCAAACCCAGGGTGGTGCTTTAAGGCCTTGAATATCTTTGTCCTTGCTCATTCACCCTTAGCTGGAGAAAGAATACCTTCCTTTAAAATGTTCGCATTTCTGAAGATCCTCTTTGTCTCTCCTCGCCATCTGCACTTAGGTCACAGAATGCACCGCTGGCACTAAACATCCGGTTCATCCTGTGATTGATGCCCTGATTCTGTGACCAATAATTAATGTGTCGCTAGTCTAAAATATGAATAGTGATACAATAATTTAAGCTTTTTAACCCCCCCCCCCGGGCTCTTTTTTTCCAATTCAGTGTGTGTGTGGATTGATGGATTGGCCTTTACTAAGTTTTTGTGTCTTATGGATTGTAAGCCAACGCTCGAGCGCCAGACCACCGCATCGGGCACATAACCACTATTATATTATATACATTAAATAGAACTAGATTTCTATTTGTGATGACTCAATTTACTAAAAACTTCTTTTTTTTTTTCAAATTATCACCACAATGACGAGCAGATAAAAAAAATGGAGGAAATTTGTTAGAAAGAGTTGTACTTTTTTTTCCCATTAAGGCATTACTGCACTTGAGTTTTATTTTTATTACCAGCATGCACCACGATTAGTTCATCAGACGATAGTGTATAAGGGGGAGATAAGAACGGAAGTACATGTTGCTACGGGATTATACCTATACACATTGAACAACTTGTAGAAGATTGATAAGGGGGAGATAACTTGTTCAAAACTGTACTATTGGTGCCACCATACTTCTCGGTGTACTTTCAACCCAACCCGTCTCTCGATCAATCCCTCTTAAATAAACAGCAATAAAGCATTTTCAATCCCTCTTTTGTTCGGCGCTATTCACCCCGTGTTTAGCCATACACACTGCGTTTCCCTCTGTGCGTTCATGAATACTAAAAAAAAAAAATATTTAGAAAGGGGACAGAAATTGAAATCCATTATCCTAACGGGCCTGTAATTTTAAAAAGGAGGGATATCGCGAGCTTTTTGATTAGCCGAGTAGGAACTCCATGGAGACGATTTGTTTGTCTGCTGGTAGCGAGTTGTTCGTGCCAGATTTTTTTGACGTCGCGCTGTAAAAAAAAAAATTGTGGCCAAAATATTTTCTATATTTTTTTCAATTCATAGCATTAAAGAGAAACTTATGTAGAGATAGGAGATATTTTATATCTTCAATTTTTTTTATTGTGTGACCAATCTGGCCCACACACAAAAAAAGAGTTTGTTGTTTACTTAGTTTTGCAAGGACAAGACTTGTATGTCAGCCATGTTGAAAATTACCTTGTCCGTATCGTTTTGAAGTGGAAATAAGACATAGGTACTTATTTTCTTTACTTGTTAGTACATTATTTTGAAAGATATTTTCATAGTTGGATTGAATGACGCGTTTGTTGTAAACACCCGCAGAGATAAGACAACTAGATTGTTCTGTGACATTTTAGATTAGCTTTGTGGGCGTAGAACTACTGTATACGCGGGACCACTGGATCTTTACATCAAAACTCCAATAGATACGTAATAAGTAAGTCATTCATTGATCTCTCTGTTATCTGGTTTTCTTAAATGTAAGTTTTGAATTTTGTAACATTTTTTTTTTATAGATTCAGTTCACAAATCTTATGAATTTAGGCATAATATAAAATAACACATTTTATGAATTCGAACATTTTATGAATTCACAGATTTTATTAATCCACGTTGTTTTGGAATTTACTCATTTAATTTTATGAATTCACACAGTGTTGGAATTCGCATATTATAGGAAACCATCATTTTATGAATGCATCGTTTTTTGTTGCCTGGTTGGATTTGTTTTTTTTAGTAACCTACAAAGTTTTGGGCAAAATAAATTTCAAACTCAATACGACTATGTAGAGTTACACAAAAGACATTAGTGAGAGTGATGCCATATAAAGCTTCAGCAGTAACCCAACAAGTATTTATTGTGATATGTATCTGAATGCGAGCCTAAACGTAATGTGTAATTGTTCTTTAAATAAGAGTGTTTATACTGTGAAAGACACTTGTGGCATAGAGATTAGCAAGAGTTCTTTTAAAAGTTCTATAATAATCTCTTTATAGTTATTTCTAAATATACATAAAGAGAGAGAGAGAGAGAGAGATTATAGATTGCTGATAATATATAAAAACCAATGTAGGGCCTACAAACATTGTTTGGTTGCCGCATCATTTGTCTTATATTTTTAACAGATTACATCACAATGTCATAACTCACTACTTGTCAGTAACATAAATCATGTTTACTTAGGCGACGTCAGAAACGGTTGGACCCATGATACAAACTTTACCACCACATCCTAAAAAGCACAACCCAATGTTAACAGACCCATCAGGCACACCACGTCGTATCGACGGGAAAACCACCGAGGAAACCAATAATTCTCGTGGTTTCCACGTTGATTCCTCGTCGATACGACGTAGTATGCCCGCTGGGGAATGTAAAAAAAAACACAACAGAGCCCTAAAGAGCCTCGAGTCTTGCTTTGTTATTCCCTTCTCTAATTGTCCATTTAGCAATTTCAATATGTCAATGGTGTGTTTCATATCATTAACAAATACAGTTTACTGTAAAACTGTTTTTTTTTTTTTTTTGCCTTTCAGAAACTAGAGAACGAAAGAGAGAAGCTACAGAGGCCAGAAAGCGAAGCATGTATGTTTTTCAGCCTTATTATTATCTGTTTACAATGTGTAATTAGCTTACCGTATTCAGAAAAATGTTTGATTTATGTACGGTATATAAAAGTAGTCTCTTTGATGATCGCAATTCGATCTTGGCAAAAAGCCTAATATAAAGCGTTACTTACTCACTTAGTATCGAGCTAAACATTTGGGACACAATACATAGCACGCCAGAGAATGGGCCAAAACTAGGCGGCATTAAATTGAAATAGTCGCAAGTGGCTAAAACTTTCAACCGATCACATAATTTATTAGCCATGACCATTGAAACAGTCTAGTAACTATTGTTTCTCATGTGTGTCCTAGCTTCTCGTGTGTGTTCTTGCTTCCCGTCTGTGTCCTAGCTTCTTATGTGTGTCCTAGCTTCTTGTGTGTGTCGTAGCATCTCATATGTGTCCTAGCATCTTATGTGTTTCCTAACTTCTCATGTATGTCCTAGCTTCTAATGTGTGTCCTAGCTTCTTATGTGTGTCCTAGCTTCCCATGTGTGTCCTAGCTTCTAATGTGTGTCCTAGCTTCTAATGTGTGTCTTAGCATCTCATATGTGTCCTAGCTTCTCGTGTGTGTCCTAGCTTCTTTGCCTTTGTCCAGCCGTTTATTCATTAGGAGCTTTAAGTATTGAGTCTACTGTGTGTATTATTTTGTTCAAGTTACAATTGCTTGTTTCGTTGTTAGCCCTCGGTCAAATCAACAATTATACGCCAAAATGACCAAGTCAGTAATTGCTTGAAAACCTGAACTTTCATTTTAAATCCCGAAACAAAAAAATCAACAGCAAGCTATAAATTGTTGAATCAGTTCCCTTCCTGGCTGTAAATATTCGGAACGTATTCAAAATCAAACTGCAATATGTGTGTTTAAGTGCCACTTTTTATTTTTTAGATAATATCACTCTGTAGAAAGAGTACAAGGTCTTATAAATCTGTATCTTAAGATAACGCATATAGTCTACTGTAGCTTTGAGCCGGTTGTGACTCTACTGGGGTACAGTATATTACACAAAAAAAGAAAACGTAGTTGAGGAATGGAAAGAAAGGGGGGGGGGGTAGTTGAATGCAGGACATTCTTTGTTCCGATTCATTGCACGACCCTGCATATTGGAATGAGATTAAGTCGTCTGCTGTATCCACCGGCGAAGTCATAACAATGTGAATATAAATTCGTTTTTTTTTTTACATTATTATTATAATTTTGGTAATCGACTTTTAAGTTCTTACGGGTCTATATTCTTGCATAGCTCCTATGAAGAAGTCAGATGTAATATCCCTAAAATTTGCTTAAAATGTTACTTGCAAAAGTAGAGAAAAAAAAGAGTAGGCCTGCGCTTTAAACAGAAACTTTAAGTAAGAAAAGGAAATGTTACGGTAAATGACTTTTTTTTCGCCATTTATTAAAATAGTTTGGGCTTTGGAAGGACAAACTGGCAAACTATGATGTGGCCATGTATAATTCTCGTTTCTGCAACGGATGTATTGGACCTGCTTATTCATTGTAATAAAATTAATAAAACGTATTTTGATAAATTCCCGCGGGTTCTTATTAAAAAAATTCTTGTGCATTGCATTTTTTAGGAGAAATTCGAAATTGTTTGCAAGTTTTTTCGAGCCAGTAGTTTTGAAACAAGACTAGTCTAGTTTCTTTGTAAAAAAATAATGTTTGATTGGACTAAAAAGCGGCGGGAAATGTAGCAAATTTCCCAAGGGAGGCTATTAATGCATTATTTGTGCGTGTTTATTTGCATATTTGAAAAATCTATATTGCTTGAGACGTAGCAATGAATATCATTAGACCAACATAGACATTTATTTGAGTTACTAGATCTATTTCTTTTTTTTTCCAATTGAAGCTTCAAATGGCTACGAAAGCCAACTCAAGTTGCAGCAGGCTATGCTTAGGAGACAGGAGTTGTTAGATAAAATAAGGGTAAGTGCCCTTTTGTTTATTTCAATACTGTCATAAACTATAACATATTATGTCTAATGTTATGGTAAATATACTTTTTAAATCAATTGAAAATATAACATTATTATTGGTTATTAGGTCAACCGGTTATTATTATAAAAGTTAGATTTTTTATGTATTTTATTTGCTATGACTTTAACTTTTTATTAGGCCTAATTTATAATTATCTATTAGTCAATAATCTAGTCTAGATCTAGATAAGTACCCTTCGAACCAAACTGATCATAGTGGTGAAGAAGCGTTCACAAGTTTCCGTGGCCACGGCATACGAGGGGATGTTTGGCCAGCACAATGCCCAGCCGCCTTTATTTTTCCCTAACTAGTGTTCGGTACCCATCAGAGCTGAGTGGACTCAGGGGCACCCTCAAATCCTGGGAAAAAATCCTAGCCTCCACCAGGATTCGAACCCAGAACCTTCGGATCGCCAGTCAATTGCGCTTCCGCTCGACCACTGAGCCCCATAGTCTAGTAGATAAACTTTCATATTTAATAGAATTTATAGGAATTAAATTTAGGAAAAAATGTTTTGGATTAGGCTACATACAAAAATAAAAATCACCCAAAAGCTGAAATTTCAGAAATAATTAGTCTAAAATCTAAATGGATTCATGTTTTGTTATATTTATTTGAACAGCAAGAGCAATTAGACGACAAACGACCCAAAACTTACACACCAAGGAGGCGATACACACCCTCGTTGTACTTGCCGCCCCCTTCCAGAAGGTCACTTCCTGATATCAACACAAAACAATACCATTTCGGCCTATACGGGAACGGGAACACTAATATTAGCAGTGCAGGTAAAGGTAAAGTCATACAAAAAAACATATAGATATATATTAACAACTGGTAATACACTGAGGACCAATAGTACCATGCCTGGACTACCTTTATTTAGCCAGTGAAAAAGTCAGATCCTTTATGTAGGACTAGTGTCCCTAGTCCCAGGTCCAGGGTATCAAAACTGATGGGGTTTCATGTTATTAGGCCTATGTCAACTACATGCAATTGAAGGCCTATGTCAACTACATGCAATTGAAAGCCTATGTCAACTACATGCAATTGAAGGCCTATGTCAACTTCATGCAATTGAAGGCCTATGTCAACTACATGCAATTGAAAGCCTATGTCAACTACATGCAATTAAAGGCCTATGTCAACTTCATGCAATTGAAGGCCTATGTCAACTACATGCAATTGAAAGCCTATGTCAACTACATGCAATTGAAAGCCTATGTCAACTACATGCAATTGAAAGCCTATGTCAACTACATGCAATTAAAGGCCTATGTCAACTACATGCAATTGAAGGCCTATGTCAACTTCATGCCATTGAAGTTTTTCTTACAATGTGCTGTATAGTTTTTTTGTATCCTCCTCCCTCTCTCCAATGCAAGGGCCATCAGTGTAAGTTTGCTATATTCCTTTTGTATATTTTATATTCTTCTTAACACAAAATTATTCATTATAGAAAGTGACTCTTTAGAATATAATATAAGATAGCTCTGATGTAGTTTCTGTAATATTTTATTTAGAGGAATGCCAAATTACAAATTTTAGAAATGATTTATAATGTAACAATATATACTTTGTGCTTACTAAAATAAGTACCCTTGTCATTAAAAAGTACCTGTAAAATGATGAAAAACTTATATTTGAACCAGCCTTAAAAACATTTAGTAGGATATTTAGCCTAGATGAATAGATAGATATTGGACATAAATGCAAGAACAAAATAATTGTGTTATCTAAACATTGTAGACCATAGAAGTGAAAACAGAATATGAATCAGTATGTTTTAAATGGAATTCAATTCGAAATGTTATAAATATGAGTAAAATGAATGATTCTGTGATTTCCTTGGACTAAATGTTTCTCTCCCCCCCCTCCACTCCATGATTTACTTCAGATATGGCCCAGGTGAAACATATCATAGAGCATCAGTTTAAACAAGCACCACAAGCAAACTACTCACTTCCTCAAATTCAGACTCAGGCCATCCAGCCTATAGCTGCAGTCCAGGTATGTACACACAGACACACACAGTGAGCGATTTAAGTCTTTGAGGTGAGTACATCTAACCTTGAGGACATCTGACACTGAGAGTGCAATTGTTTTGGAGTACTTTTGTCACTGACCTTTGTCATAGTATTGTGACCAGGATGGACTCGGTTAAGTACAGTTGTCAAAGCAGAGTTTAACAAGGCTCCATATCCAATAATTATTTGTATAGTCTAGGTGTAAAGTATTATATATATTATTATAAAGTAAGTCCTGGATATATTGTGGATTACTTTGTACCGCTTCAAGGTGTTATGACTATTGAATGACATTTATGGTAAATTTATCATAGCTCATCTGTGCTTATGTGTGTTGCTAATGACAACCTGTCACTAAAACGGTAAAGGGGGTTTCCCACACTATCCACTTGAGCGTAGAATTCCTCATTACATGTAAACAAATTATATTATATTTTATTCAGTCCCAAAATCAGATGAATAAAATATGAGAAGAAAATCACACTATCATTAAAGCACAAGCTCAATAACATTTTGGTAAATATGGTAAAGTTATCACTTTGATAACATATCTGATATCCTTTCTACAACATGTCTCCTGTCTCCTCCAGCATAAACTCAACTGCTATGGCCAACAAAGTCTTAGCTCGATGAAAGCTAGCGCCTTTCGGAAACTCTTGCTTGAAATAAAAGAACTGTTTTGTTTAATATGGCCCTTCTTCTTCTTCTTTTTTTTCTTTAGCCCGTGTTTTATACCCCACAGCCCATTGCCCAAACAGAACTGGTTCAAATCCCAGCCGTCCATCAGACTTTAGCCTACCCAGCCTTGACAGTGCGTTCCGACGACAGGAAGAACACCATGTTCAATAAATCTGGTAAGTTCTGCAATCTTTATTTCTCTGGGTGTCTGGCAGCATAAGTGTGTCTCGGCTAATGTTGGCACACACAGGTGCGGTCAAACTTACACAGTCCCAGACATGATTCTTTGTTTTGATAAACATAGATTTTTAAGTTTGTATATTCAGCCTACTGTGAAAGCTTCACCTAAATAGAACCCATTTAAAACTAAGAGCTGGAACTATTTGTTCCTCAAAGCTCTGGATACTGACTCATAGGCTAAGTAATCCAAAGAGATCAATGGAAAGTGGTACCCAAAACCTAAGACTGGCTATAGTTGATGACAGATTAAAACTGCTGAAGTATTTGGTTGTACACACATAATCATCCATATGGCACATATATAGAATCTCTTATAGCCCTTGTCATTTTGCTGGACTAACTCAAAACATAGAAAAGACAATAAGCTTCTGGCATGTGTAAAATAATAGAATATTTTATTTTCATATGGACTAAAAGGGCAAAATCAGAGTCAGGAAAATGTTTACAATGTACTGTTTACTTTGTATTGCAGACTTTATGGACATGATGATGTTACAGAATGCTCAAATGCATCACATGGTAATGCAGCAGATGATGCTGCACCAGTTGCCAGGTGCTCGCCCTGCCACCATTCCATTTGCTGAGCCAGCAGCACCTGTGGCACTTGTATGTTGTTATTTTTTGTTGGTTTTATTTTGGAATGGGGGGGGGTGTTCATTTTGTTTTGTTCATATGGGTTTTGGACAGTTTGGGAAAATCTACTGAATTTTTCAAGTTAAGAAAAGTTTTGTCCTTAAGTTCCATCATTTTGTTTTCATAAAATTATTGTATGGGAAATTACAAAACCTTTGCATATTTTTTTTTACTAGCTACATACACTACTAAATAATTATAGGTTAGATTTATTTAAATATACTTCTTTAAATTAACTTGTAAATTTTGTATAAAGTTTAGGAAAGCTTGTGAAATGTATAATTATTTCTGGTTAGAAACCCTGTTTAAATTTCACAGCCATTAATAATTTTTTGTTTTGATATTTTTGTTATAAATATATTTATTCACAAATATATTCCACAACATGCTAGAACCCAATATTGGGTATAAAATTTACCTGTCCCTGTTGACTACCTGAGAAAAAAAATTATTTGAAACATGGGTATTTTATTTTTTTTTTTTTTTTTTATGTTCTTTTTACACCTGTTTTTTTTAAACTTCAGATGAGACCAGCTCCATCAGTCTACCATCACCACATTAACAGCCAACCAAACTTCATGCCACCCATGGACTAGTAAGTACCTACAATGTTTTTTGGTTTTCATTATTTGACCTGCCACTCTAATAGCACACCATATAGGTCCAATATTAGGCCAACATATGGCCAAGATTTAAATATTGGCCAATATAGTGTTCCTGAAAATATGATGAGAGAATTTTTTTAAATATTAAATCTTCCAGTTCCAGCAAAAAAATATTTCACAAAATATTAGTTTGTACTCTACCATCAATAGCCATGAGGTAATGTGACCTAGCAGTATCACACTTACTTTCATATAAAATTTCCTGGTTTCAAATGTGGGTAAAGGCTTGGATTTGTTCACTGGGTCTGAACGGTGCTACACAGGCACGATAGATTAAATTGGTCTGCTTTACTTAACTTACTACCCTGAGTCCCAAGCCTTATTTCACACCATGAAATACAGCAAGTATAATCTCATACAAGAATTTTCTTGTTGAATAAAGTGGGCACAAAAAATGTTTCATTTATCCACTATCCAATTTTGTGTTAAAACTGGATTTAAGTGCCTGGTCAAGCACTGTAATTGGGAAAAACGGAAAGTAATCGTGGAAATAGACAGACCTGGTATTGACGGGGTCAATAGTTGAGATTGATTAAATAAATAAGTATATCTTCAGATAGTTTTAAAGGTAATTTTAATTACCGGTAATTTATATTCTTAAAGCAGTTTTGTTTTTAATTAGATGGACATGTATATATCTGTACTTTTTCTCCTTTCTCTTTTCTTGTTACCAGTCGGGGTATGGGTGGTAATTATGGAGCTTACGGTCGCAGTAAGTACAACTTTTTAATCTCTATTCTTTAATTATGTTTGTTAGATATCTTTATGAGTGTCATATTAGAATTTTATAAGACTCATCTACTGTGGGTTGATACTTTGATGGAAATTTACAGAAGTAAGGGTTTGGGGTGGGTTGAATTTACAAAGGTTTGGTACTTTTCTTTTATGATTATATTATTTGTGAACCTTTTGCCAGAAAGTCCTGCAGTTGTTTTAAGTTTTTACTGTTGTCAGAAAGTCGGCTTGTAAGTAAAATGATGGCTCCTTAAAATACATTAATTCATCCAGTCAGTAAAATTTTGGATCATGGCTCCAGTAAAATGTTAAAGACTAAGGCTCTGCAAAAAAAAAAAAAAGGCTCCAGTAAACAGTTAAAATCTTTCATAGCTTCTTTTATCTTAAAAGAAAATACTGTAACATTATAGCACCTTTAAAATGCAAGGTGAAGTCAGCAGAAGATGTTTCTCAAAATAACCCTGACCTTTATTTCCTTTGCATCACATATACTGTAAGAATTAATTTAATTTGGTCACTAAAGTTTAGTATCTAAAAGTTTATATATTTTGTTTAGGGCAGATTCACTTATTTTAAATATTTATATTTTTCTGAAATCTCTAAACTAAACTGATTTTATTTCAGTCCAACTATTTTTTTTCTTACAGTCGATTGGGCTTTAGCAATCACATGATCTGACCCAGCCAATCATGAGAGGCGGCTGTTAGTTTCATAGGCCTACATTAAGACTGGCTATTTCATTAGAATAAAAATAATAATAATAATAATAATGGAGCCATCTATCAAAAAATTATATTAGGACTTAATTTTTCTTAAAAAATCAAAAGTTTTTTTTTTCAATAATTAAAAGTAAATCTTTTGTAAAAGACAAAAAAAAAATATTTAGGTTAGTTCTAAGATAAGGGACTAATAAGGAACCCATCAACAACATCTCTTTTTTTGTTTTATTTCAGACTTCAATAGCACTATATACGATGATGGCTCCAATTATTATCACTACCACTGAGAGGAGGGAAGATGATTGGCTGTTTTCCTGGACCAAACCAAAACCTCTCACTTCCTCTTGTGAATGGCTGGGGATGATCATGTGCTATTTTTAGATTGCGGAAGCTTTTTTGTTTTTTCGAGGAACTTTTTTTTCGCATTGAAATGAACGTAAAAGATACATTAAACAAACATGTCCTTGTAAATATTTTAAATGAATTTATTATAAATGCATTAACTTAAATGTGATACTAAAACTCTTTTTTTTTTTTCAATTATTTATCATTATTATTTATTAATCACCTATACCAATATTCTTACATAAAAAAAATTATCATTTAATTTAAACTGAAAGAAAATCTAAGTACTTTTTTTTAACTTGCAAATAATAAATCTGGCCACATATTGTAAGAGACAAGTTTAGCTAAGTCAAGAAACGGCAATTATAATTAGACCTGGTTATAAATTCTTAATTTATTTTGTACAGAATGTTTTTTTGTAACATTAAAAAAAATTTTATTGACAACTGAGCAATTTAAAAGATAACATTTTTTATGGAGTTTTTGGCCAAATTTTTTTTTTTGATATTAGGCTTAAATTTTAAAAAATGTGATTTCAAATGCTCATAATATTGCCCACATTATGGCTTACTTTCGAATAATATTAAACGACTACCAACTAAGTCTAAAAAAAATTCTTTATCTACCTGAAGAGCTGATTGTTGGTATTTACTTGATTACCCTCCAAGTGCCTCTAGATGTCAAATAGTTGTCTATTACATGTCATGACATTAACAAGATGTGATCTCAGTGTGATATCTTCATTGAAAAAATGTGATACTTACTTTTTTTATGACTTCATTATAATGCATGTTGTTGTTGGTTTCATTTTTTTTTAGATTTATATTTAACATCTTTTTTATAATTTAACATGTTTCTTTCTGTTGTTTACAAAATTTCATCCATACACAATCCAGTGTCTAATTTACACATTATGTAAAGTAAAGTACTCAGTAGATATATATATATATATATATATATATATATACACTAAATATATTAGACAAATTTATCTAAACAACCTTGATATCTTGTAAATCTTAAGATAATATAAAGTTTCTTCCCAAGGTTTAAAAAATTAAATTATAAAGATAGAGTCTTTGTGTTTTCTGCTTTTAATTTTGCCAGCAATAAAAACATTTTAAATACTAAATCAAATTTTGCACACACAAAAATTCAATTTATGAACATTAACTTTGAGTTGGCATTTTATTGACATTTTGTAAACAACAGGATGACATACAAGTCAATCTGTCTCACTAGTACAACTGTTTGGTGTCTCGGTGTGTGTGACAGTCCAGTGTGGCTAAATGTATCAGTGTTTGTTTAGTTTTGTTCATTGCAGCTTTCACCCCCCCCCCCCCCCCCCCCACTTTTCCCATCATGTGTCATGTTCCAGTATTTTTGTCTTTATTTGACTGTGATATTAACATTGCAACAAAAAAGTCTTTAAACTTTTTTTTTTAATGGTTAAGAGTTGGCATTTGAAATTAAAAAAAAAATTTGTTATCTTGCCAATATCAGCTCGGTTATTCTCTTTTTGTGTAAACAATAAATATCTCAAGTTGATAAACTGTTAGGTTTTATAAATAAATAGGTCTGTTTGGGATGGGAGTGGCCATGCATTTAGATGGCTACACTTGTCTCTTCCATATCATTATGTCAGCAACAGATCAGATTGCTTGGCAGCTTTTACACTATATATATATATATGTATATATACATCCTTTAATAAATGGTTTTATCTGTTTTCATAATGCAGATATCTGTACATTTTATTAAGCTGAAAAGAAAAGTTTTCTTATTCTTAACTCTTCTAACTCATTTGTCCTACAGTCGATTCTTAAATAATACTACAACTGCTTGCCCGCCAAAAATATGCAAGAGAAATTGAATCGTACTTATTGAACAAGATCTTTTGGACATTTACAAAAATGTTGAACATTTCTATACATTTGAACATTTTCTGAAGACTTTCTGACATTTCTGTGTCTTAATGGATTTGTTCTTGAAATGTATTTTTTATATCTTTGTCTTCAATTGCAGTCTTTGTATTTTTGAAAAAAAAAGTTTGATTCTTGTCATAATCAACATCCCGTCCAGTTTATAATGTCTGTGTATACATGTTAAGTTTGTTTATTTTTTACACTAAACACTATTGACATTTAAAGAAAAAAAGTATATTTAATGTTTAGTGCTGACATCATTTCATCCCATAATTCTGATTTATTTATATAACATCTTTTTTTTTTGTTGTAGCTGTTTAGATGAATAATTTATTTCTCTCATTTGGCATATGTCCTGAAACCAGTGCTTGCAAAATATAAACCTTACAAAAACTATCTGGTCGATAAGTTAAAAGTAATTTTCTTGTTTATTGATCTGTAGACCATTAAGAAAAAAAGTATATGCATTTCTCAAACAAATTTTCTAGTAGTTAAATTTTCATGGAACTTTTATTAGTTTTTATTACAATTTTATAATATATAGTGGTTAAAATATGATATCTTCAAATATCTAAGCTGACAAATGTTTCATCTGATTGCTTAAAGTTATAAAAGAAAATTGGTGTTGGTTGCAAGCACTGACTTCTGTCATAACATTTCAAATTCTCTCCCTTTATTAACAAATTTCATTTATTCCACACAAAAAAAAACAATTTCTGACTTTATCCTTACATAAAAATATCCAACACTAAAACAAAATCAATTTTTATTCTTTTACTTAAAGTAGTGGTTAACCTTTTCATTTTGTCTTTTTAAAGTATACCTGTAAAATAAAACAAATTTATAATTTGTTCCTAGAAAGGTTTAATGAGCCTGGATGAATTAATTGTTAGTATTGTCATTGATTTTGGGGGTATTTTTGTAAAATGGCTTTCTGACAACATTAAAACACATTGGAATAATAATATGACATTAATGTTTTCTTTTCAGTCTGATTAAAAAACTTGTTAAATGGTTTTAGTTTTTAAAAAAGTTGGTGTTTTACATTTTTTTAAAGCTTTCTTAAACTCAAGCAAGAAATGTACCTTCTAAGCTGCCAAAAAAAAACAACAGTTTGTAAATTACAAAGTTGCCCATTGGTTTCCCTTGAAGTGAGGTTATACCATCCGACCACAGCTTTATTCGTTATAGTGAAATATCCCGTCGGACCAAATTGATCCATAGGGTCGGTGAAATGTCCCTTCTAAACTGCACAAAACAAAATTATTGGACAACTTTACAGGAATAATAATTTAAACTTACTGACAATACAAACAAACAAAAGATTAACTTTTGAAAATATTATCAAATGCATTATGTCCCCTTAAACCATGACCTACACAAAACCAAAACATTGTGTGTGAGTTTGCTCCCCTCCCATCCTCCAATTTTTTCCTTAATGACAAACGAGAGGTGAGTGTGTGACTAGCACAGTATGCTGGAACTTGGCACTTTCTCTAAAATTAAAGTAGAGTTAACTCAGTTGTGTTGTAATGCCACACGAAGCCCACCATGGCCCACTTGTAAAACCATTAAAGATGGCCAGGAAGAATAACAAGTCACCATGCTCTATAATGGGTTGTTCATACTTTACGCCTGGGCTGTGCAATGGGTTGTTCATACTTTACACCTGGGCTGTACAATGGGGTGTTCATACTTTACGTCTGGGCTGTGCAATGAGCTGTTCATACTTTACGCCTGGGCTGTGCAATGGGTTGTTCATACTTTACGCCTGGGCTGTGCAATGGGCTGTTCATACTTTACGTCTGGGCTGTCGGGCCACTCATACTTTACGTCTTGTCTGTCGTGCCAGCCAAGTGATTATGGATAATCCCAAGTAACATAAAAGGTTTTTAAAAAACGAACAGCCAGTTTAAATTTACAATAAGAACGTCATGCGTGTGTGGATTGGGGGGGGGGGGGTCAAGTGTCTGAGAGGCTTGAAACTGCTCTATTAGTTTATAAATCGACAATTAAATTCTGTTCTATTAGTTTATAAATCGACAATTAAATTCTGTTCTATTAGTTTATAAATCGACATTTAAATTCTGCTCTATTAGTTTATAAATCGACAATTAAATTCTGTTCTATTAGTTTATAAATCGACATTTAAATTCTGTTCTATTAGTTTATAAATCGACAATTAAATTATGTTCTATTAGTTTATAAATCGACAATTAAATTCTGTTCTATTAGTTTATAAATCGACATTTAAATTCTGCTCTATTAGTTTATAAATCGACAATTAAATTCTGTTCTATTAATTTATAAATCGACATTTAAATTCTGCTCTATTAGTTTATAAATCGACAATTAAATTCTGTTCTATTAGTTTATAAATCGACTTTTAAATTCTGCTCTATTAGTTTATAAATCGACAATTAAATTCTGCTCTATTATTTTATAAATCGACATTTAAATTCTGTTCTATTAGCTTATAAATCGACATTTAAATTCTGTTCTATTAGCTTATAAATCGACATTTAAATTCTGCTCTATTAGCTTATAAATCGACATTTAAATTCTGCTCTATTATTTTATAAATCGACATTTAAATTCTGTTCTATTCGTTTATAAATCGACATTTAAATTCTGTTCTATTAGTTTATAAATCGACATTTAAATTCTGTTCTATTAGTTTATAAATCGACATTTGAAACTGCTCTATTAGTTTATAAATCGACATTTGAAACTGCTCTATTAGTTTATAAATCGAGATGTGACATTTGTTTGTGTTAAATTCGCCCATTTGAGAAGAAATTCTTTTTTTTTTTTACAACAAATGGATGAAAGGTCTAAGCAATCGTAGACTTACGTTCATACATTTTTAGACAGAAACAGATATTTAAAGCAAATTGAATAGACAAGAGTACATACACATGGATACAAATGGGTAGGTAGGTAGGTGTACATCGTAGGGCCTAAACTGAAATTGCCTCTGTCATATGCCTTTTGCTTCGGTCGAATTAGCCCTTTTTATTTTTTGGAACTATTTGCCTCTGCAAGTCAAATGCGCCCAAAATTTTTGTAACAAATAAGAAGAAAAAAATTGAATTGAAATGTTAAAATTCAATGAATACCATACTGTTAAACACTTTACTTGATCATTTCAGTCCTAAGTCCTTACTAATGCTCTTGTTGTAAGTAAAGGAGGGCTGTGGGAGGGGGGGGTCTGTAAAGGGAGGATTTATCCAGAAAATAAGCTTTGCAAATAACAGCGAAATTCAACTGTTGCTGATTTTTTTATTTATACCCCGGAGTCGTCCTAATATTTTGATACTACGTGGTTATCGTCCACTTTGTTATGCCTTAACACATAGATATATAGGTAATGTCAGATAGATGTATAGGCAAAGGCGCAAAGGTATATAGGCAATGACAGATATATTAAATAGGCAATGACACATAGATATTATATAGGTATAAACACATTATAATATAGGCACTGACACATAGATGCATTAACATAGACATCTATATTGGCAAACAGATAAATAGACTTATACTCAAATACATAACGTAGATACGCAGGCATGTTATATATTTTATATGCATGCACACACCTATGCTTTACATACCTATGTAGTTAGTAATTGGTCTGATAATTTAGATATGGCTGCTTACGTAGCTTGCTAGATTACATATATGAACACATATTAATATCAATCTCTAACACCTTAATAACTACAATAAAAATAGAATTAGAACAACTATTATTATTATTAAGCCTTCGTTGTTACAAAAACAATTTCTTTTTAATTGTGCTTATTTGTCATACTAAATTATTTGAGGACATGGAGTATGTTGAGGCATAATAACTTTCCAAACAAAAAAAAACATCCTCCAAAGCACTGTAGAATGTGGACGTCGGAGAGGCCGTCAGCGGAACTGCTGGTTCGACAATATTAAAGATTGGACAGGGTTGCAAATCATTGGACTATTGACAGCCGCTCAAAGACAGGCAAAATTGAGAAATATGACTGATGAGGTGTCTTTTCGCTTCCCCCAAAGACCATAACAGGTCAAGGGATTGATGATGATGATGGATATGTCAACATTTTGAACTCTTTACCTAGTCTTGAACTTGCTAAAACTAATGTAATAGATGTTTGAATTTTATATTTAATCATTTCTGCACACAGTTCACTGGGCTGATAAAAATGAAACAGTTTGTTAATAACAAAGTTGCCCATTGGTTTCCCTTGAAGTAACGTTATACCACAGCTTTATTCGTTATAGTAAAGTATCCCGTCGGACCAAAATGCCCAGCCGTCTTTACTTTACTCACAACTATAATCAGGTACCCCTCAGAGCTGGGTAGACTCAGGGACGCCATCCAGACCCGGGAAAGAAATGTCTAGCCTTCACCAGGATTCGAACCCAGGACCTTCGGTACGCCAGCCGAACGTGTATATTCGTTTTATGGTCGAATATTCTATGGATTTCTTTTGTAAAACGTTTATCGTGCTATTGTTTAGGCCAGAGCCGGCAACCTACGGCACTGGCACGCGCAGCGATTTTCAATGGCATGTGGAAGACTACCCAAAAAAAAAGGCAATTCAAGGACTTCTACAAGAAGTTGACTGGTAAAGCAGGATTATCTTTAGGCTTTTGGCACGCTTAATGAATTAGAAATTTTACTTTGGCACACTGTTATCAAAAGGTTGCCGACCGCTGGTTTAGGCCACCCTATGGCAAGGTACTCCTGGCTCTCTATTCGTGCTACAAATCCCAAAAAACGGATTGTTGTTCCATGTTCCTGATGATATTATTGTTTTAAATTTTGACTCTTCTTTAGGTTTAGGAAGGCGGCCCTACAACTTCAGATCAAGAATGCCGATGGGGAACCGGGCGCCAGTGGGTAAGTGATATTTGTTTTAAATTGTTCTGAAATTTTGAATTCACCTGTCGGTTAATCTACTTTCTTGAGCCTTACATGCCCCCTCCCCACACCCCCATTTTATTTTAACCAGAGATTATGACCCATGTCTTTCTTAGTAACTTTAATTGACTGCATTTATTTGTTGAGATATTTCCTGGTTGCAAGAAATATCGATAGATTTGGGCCATCAAAAAAGTAAAAATAGATTAACCAAAATGCCATTCTTGCTCATCCATTATACCCGAACGTTAATAGAAATTATAAAAATTATTTTTATGTATAATAACCACTACAATGAATACCAAATATTTATATAGGTCGAAGGAAATAAAAGGACTTTCGGTTTTGTTGTGTCGAAATTAATTACAAAAAAAGCGATAGTAATTAAACAATGACCGCATTTTAATGCACACCGAGCTTTTAAGAGTTAATCATCATTTGTTACACAGCAATTTTAAACCATTAATAGAGTATTCTCTTTTAAGGATTAAACAATGCGTGTCTTTATAATACTCTACAACTATTATTGTAGGGGTGATGTTGGATAAATCACACCCTTAAAGCCTTGGATATTTATTGACTCTGAGGTTTCGCATAGTCCAAGTCCTCGTAGAGTTCATTAAAAAGCCGTTTAAAAAATCACGAGCTGACAATGAAATAAATGTGCTAACCATAGTTAAAATCATTTGAAAAAATTTCAGAATCTTATCGGACTCCAGGTTGGTTTAGGGAAAAATATTATAACCACACACAACAGCTTTTGACTCAACAATTAATAAACAAGCAAAAAAAATAATTCTGTTTAAAACCATTATTGTCTCCCATTGAGTTGGTTATGATCTTTTCACGAGCTCTCTGTCGTGTGCTGAAAATCTTAACTCTTTACACTGTATATAAAATGCACTTACATAGAGTGGTGATGAGCGCAGCAAACATTATATAGCCTAGGCCTAATGCTTAACTGTGTATATAAATGTATGTGTATTGATCTTTAACTATGTGCGCGTGCTTACTAACCTATCAATGAGTATATATTTATATATGTGTGTCTATCGCAACTTCTTCTTTCTACACCCAAACTCCCTAACTTCATTTTATCAAGCCCATGCATCTAAACTTATTCCTATCCTACCATTGTCAGTCTAATGACTCCTTTATTTGTCTTACAATTAACACGTGGGGGAGGGTAATTTACATAATTGATTCTTATCTCAGCTTTTTTTTTAAATAGTGCCTGTATCTCAACATATTTCAATATATCTAATCAAGCAATGTTTCTTTATGCGTGATTAGATCACAATCTTGCACCTCTCTATCACTTTAAACTCTTTTTCTTTTTATCGACATCTATCTCCCACATTCTCTCTTCATTCCTTCTTTCAACATCTATCTCCCACATTCTCTCTCATTCCTTCTTTCGACATCTATATCTCATTCTCTCTCATTCCTTCTTTCGACATCTATCTCCCACATTCTCTCTCATTCCTTCTTTCGACATCTATCTCTTACATTCTCTCTCATTCCTTCTTTCAACATCTATCTCCCACATTCTCTCTCATTCCTTCTTTCGACATCTATCTCCCACATTCTCTCTCATTCCTTCTTTCGACATCTATCTCCCACATTCTCTCTCATTCCTTCTTTTGACATCTATCTCCCACATTCTCTCTCATTCTTTCTTTCGACATCTATCTCCCACATTCTCTCTCATTCCTTCTTTCGACATCTATCTCTTACATTCTCTCTCATTCTTTCTTTCGACATCTATCTCCCACATTCTCTCTCATTCCTTCTTTCGACATCTATCTCCCACATTCTCTATCATACTCTCCACCCTCTTTCTCTCTTTATATAATATATATTATTCCCGTGTGTATTATGCATGTATCCCAACACTATACTATATATATCTATACATATATTTATATCAGCCCAGTCTGACTCCCTCAACTTACAATAACCACACCTGTTGAAATAACAATTAATTGTATATAGGCCACTTGTATGATACAAAAGAGACATAAAGTTCATATTTCTGTTTTAAGATAAATATGTCTATGTATCTGTTTAAATTAAATCAAAGTGTTTAAAAAAAAATAGTCTCTTTTTTCATGCTGTTAAAAGTTTCATTTCGCATGATCGCCAATATAGTAATTTATTTGAGGCATGCAACAGTCGGCCCGCAGATTACATTGCGTCCTGCCAAGCCTTTTACTGTGCCCCCCCCCCCATACACTTGGCTTCCAATAGCAATTTTCTTTGTATTTATTGCTTTAAAAATGTACATAAATTATCAGAATGTTTGTCCGGTCTAGTTGTATCAAAGGCCTAGTGACGAAAACTGTTGCACGTCCCTGATCTAAACAATAGTCCCACGGTCAATAGTGAATTTTTCCATTAAAAAAAATAATTATCTATTGTAACATTTGAAACCTTTTTTTTTCAGTGGTCAGGACTGATAATGTAAGTTATAAAAACATATTTATACATTTTCTCTATATTTAAATATTATCATACTAATTAAGGGGGAATTTTAGTTTTTTCATTTTTTTTTTCAGAAAACTCAACGGTATTAACTGTAAAGCCAGAAGGAATTGAGTTATTGTTGATTATTGTTATTGTCTATTACAGAAAGGAGGTGCCAGGCCTAGCAGTGTATTCTTGTTTGGTATTATTCTTAAAGAGATTGTCGCAGCTTTACACAGGATATATTTGAATGTAAGTTATTTGTTTGTTGATGTTATTTGCTTAAGTGTTCTTTTTGCACATATCTTTAGAACAGCTTGCCCTCCTCCCTCCTCCTCCTCCCAACCCCGTGGAGCGCGACCTAGTGTTGATCCACGAAAGCAAAATTAATTATAGGGTGGAAAAGAAATTAGTGAAGGAACTCAAACTCTAGGTCAGACTGTCGTAATGTACTAGCGATTATGATCTATTACACACATTATTATAACATTATATTACCTCATAGTGTACTATTTGAACCCGATTATAGCTATTGTTCTGTATGGGTGTGAGACCTGGACGCTGCTATCAGCATCTGAAAAGAAGTTGCTGCTGGCATTCAAAAATAAATGCATGAGAAAAATACTTCGAATCTCCTACGTAGAACACAGTACTAATGAGTAGGCCTATGTCTAAGGGACAGAATATCCTCAATTGCAGGCCCTCATTAAACATTATGACAACAATCAAGCGGCGCAAACTATCATGGTTCAGTCATGTGTTGCGGCATAATAACCTTCCAAAATCAATCCTCCAAATAGCAGAAACATTTGTTGTATCATTATATTACATGTCATTGTAGAACCAACAACTTTTACTATAAATGTCATGTAGAATCCAACAACCATTTCGTCCTGTCCATTTACAGCCCAACGGCAACATGTACCCAGTGATGCAGGACATCATCGGCCCCGCCGCACAGGACCTGAGCCAGCTGCTCTACGCCCCCGGGCCCCCGCAAGACGGGCCCAGGGGAAGAGGTAGGGGCAGGGCGGTCGGTGGCGGCGGGCGCGACGACCCCCGAGGTCAGATGATCCAGATACTGCAATACGTCATTGAGAACATCATCTATCACATGACGGAAATCATGGTGAGTTCCCAGGCACTGAAATCACACTATATTGACCCAATATTGGTTCAACATTAGGCCAAGATTTAAATATAAGACTAATATAATGCGTTGCTGTGGGCGGCTGTCAAATATTTGATACATAAACAGCTCACGGTAAGCAATTGATTTATCAACTCCATAATAGGAAAAGAATGTCCTTGTCCGTACCAGTGTCCTTGTCATTATCAGTGTCCTTGTCATTACCAGTGTCCTTGTCATTACCAGTGTCCTTGTCATTACCAGTGTCCTTGTCATTACCAGTGTCCTTGTCATTACCAGTGTCCTTGTCATTACCAGTGTCCTTGTCATTACCAGTGTCCTTGTCATTACCAGTGTCCTTGTCATTACCAGTGTCCTTGTCATTACCAGTGTCCTTGTCATTACCAGTGTCCTTGTCATTATCAGTGTCCTTGTCATTACCAGTGTCCTTGTCATTACCAGTGTCCTTGTCATTACCAGTGTCCTTGTCATTATCAGTGTCCTTGTCATTACCAGTGTCCTTGTCATTACCAGTGTCCTTGTCATTACCAGTGTCCTTGTCATTACCAGTGTCCTTGTCATTATCAGTGTCCTTGTCATTACCAGTGTCCTTGCCATTACCAGTGTCCTTGTCATTACCAGTGTCCTTGCCATTACCAGTGTCCTTGTCATTACCAGTGTCCTTGTCATTACCAGTGTCCTTGCCATTACCAGTGTCCTTGTCATTACCAGTGTCCTTGCCATTACCAGTGTCCTTGTCATTACCAGTGTCCTTGCCATTACCAGTGTCCTTGTCATTATCAGTGTCCTTGTCATTACCAGTGACCTTGTCATTGCCAGTGTCCTTGTCATTATCAGTGTCCTTGTCATTACCAGTGACCTTGTCATTGCCAGTGTCCTTGTCATTATCAGTTTCAGTATCATAACCAGTGTCAGTGTATCAAAAAGTGTCTTGTCATAACCACGGCCCCCCTATAGGAATGTGTCATTGTCATAAACAGCGTCATTGTCATAATCGGCGTCATTGTCATTTGTCATTGGTCATACGCTGTCACTGTCACTACCAGTATCACTGTCGTTTCCATTGTCCATTACTATTGTCATCCTATGCAGTTATAATGTTGCTATCAACATTATCTAATTACATTCACGCTTCTTTCTCATTAAGTTCACCTGGGTGTTTCTATGTTGTTTTTTTCCATTCACGCTTCTTTCTCATTAAGTTCACCTGGGTGTTTCTATGTTGTTTTTTTCCATTCACGCTTCTTTCTCATTAAGTTCACCTGGGTGTTTCTATGTTGTTTTTTTCCATTCACGCTTCTTTCTTATTAAGTTCACCTGGGTGTTTCTATGTTGTTTTTTTCCAATAGCCAAAAACCGGAGTTCTAGGAACTCATAAAAAGTCGGCTGTGTTTGAAATGATCAAGAGCCAGAAGCGATTTCCCGATGGCTATTTTTGGCAAATTGAACTGGTAAGTAAAGCATCATCTCTATGATTTTTTTTTATGTTTGATGCGTAACGTTTGAGTTTGATTCTTGGTCATGGTGTGTTGAATGATGCATGATGTTTGATGCGTAACGTTGGAGTTTGATTCTTGGTAATGGTGTGTTGTATGATGCATGATGTTTGATGATTCATGTTTCATGTATACTTGTTTTATCTTGACCAAGGATGATGTAGGATGTTTGATAGTTGATAAATGAAGTTTGATATATAATGTAAGATGTTTGATAGTTGATAAATAAAGTTTGATATATGATGTAGAACCAATGTAGGTTATTTGATAGTTGATAAATGAAGTTTGATATATGATGTAAGACGTAAGATGTTTCATAGTTGATAAATGAAGTTTGATTTATGATGTTGTTTGATGCTTGAAAATCGAGGCTTGATGTTGGATGTTTAATGTTTGATTTGGAATATTGCGTGTGTGATGTTTAATGTATGATGAATGTTTTGGTGAATGCTGTGTGATACTTTCCCGCTGCCATGCTCTACAATTATTTTGTGTCTGAAGTATTTTGTTTGGATAATTTGATCTTCTTGTTGTAATGTGACGACCTGTTTGACTACGAACTTGTCTTCCAGGATCGGCTAGAGTTTGACGGCAGCGGACGGACTGTCAACGTTGGCAACCTTGAGGCATTCATCCTATTGGTGGGCATTTTCCTGTCCAGAAGCTTCATCACCACAGTGAGTTCAATATAAACCCAGGCTGTTATATAGGGCTTGTTAAATATATATAGTTCAATATAAACACAGGCTGTTATATAGGGCTTGTTAAATATAAATAGTTCAATATAAACACAGGCTGTTATATAGGGCTTGTTAAATATATATAGTTCAATATAAACCCAGGCTGTTATATAGGGCTTGTTAAATATATATAGTTCAATATAAACCCAGGCTGTTATATAGGGCTTGTTATATATATATAGTTCAATATAAACCCAGGCTGTTATATAGGGCTTGTTAAATATATATAGTTCAATATAAACCCAGGCTGTTATATAGGGCTTGTTAAATATATATAGTTCAATATAAACCCAGGCTGTTATATAGGGCTTGTTAAATATATATAGTTCAATATAAACCCAGGCTGTTATATAGGGCTTGTTAAATATATATAGTTCAATATAAACCCAGGCTGTTATATAGGGCTTGTTAAATATATATAGTTCAATAGAAACCCAGGCTATTATATAGGGCTTGTTATATATATATAGTTCAATATAAACCCAGGCTGTTATATAGGGCTTGTTAAATATATATAGTTCAATATAAACCCAGGCTGTTATATAGGGCTTGTTAAATATATATAGTTCAATATAAACCCAGGCTGTTATATAGGGCTTGTTAAATATATATAGTTCAATATAAACCCAGGCTGTTATATAGGGCTTGTTATATATATATATAGTTCAATATAAACCCAGGCTGTTATGTAGGGCTTGTTAAATATATATAGTTCAATATAAACCCAGGCTGTTATTTAGGGCTTGTTATATATATATAGTTCAATATAAACCCAGGCTGTTATATAGGGCTTGTTAAATATATTATTATATAGTTCAATATAAAACCAGGCTGTTAAATAGGGCTTGTTAAATATATATAGTTCAATATAAACCCAGGCTGTTATATAGGGCTTGTTAAATATATATAGTTCAATATAAACCCAGGCTGTTATATAGGGCTTGTTAAATATATATAGTTCAATATAAACCCAGGCTGTTATATAGGGCTTGTTATATATATATAGTTCAATATAAACCCAGGCTGTTATATAGGGCTTGTTAAATATCCTGATTCTATATTCATGAAAGAAAGTTTCTGTCATATAGATCTTTCTATGATATTATATTCATTCATGCATACATTTTTACTTTTAGTACAAGAATAGCCTCAATGATCAATCTATATTGGCAAATACCCAAAAAAAGATTTGACTATTTTTTTTTTGTTGTTGTCATAAAATGTTGATATGAATTATTTTTGGTTAATGTAAAATGCACTGCGTAAAATTAAAGAATTTAGATCCTTATCTAAAAATTCTTTAGCTTGAAAACAAAGATCTTTAAAAAATCGGATATTCTGGTAAACAGAAGCGGTGAACGTGTGGAAGAAAGGTGAAAGGTTAAACATACAGCGAGTACTCAATCAAAAGTGTGAGAACTTTTCTTGGCTGTTTAAAAGCACAAACATGCAAGATGCTGCAGGTCTGGAATAATGATCCATGGCCATCTCTTATTACGTAAAGCCCTCCCCCCATCCCATTCCCATGTAATGCTAGGAGTCAACGGTTTAGACAAGATTTTTTAGAAAGCGAGAAGCAATCTTAAAGCGTAAAAAAATGCAAGAAGATAATTTACACTGAACAATACGTTTGCAGGTGAATTTATTTTATTGGCGCAGCACTCCATGTTCTTATTTCTCATTATCATTGATCTTGAAGTCGATTTAGTTTTCAGTTTTAAAACAACAACAACCTTTATTTCAAATAAATTGTCTCGTCCACAACCTACGTCAACCAAACCCAACCGCATACACCTATCTCAACAGCTTCTAATGAAACCGGTGGACTACGGCCTGTCTAACGAAACACTGACGGATACGGCAGAAAGAAATTTGAAGCTACTTGCCAGCTGCTTGCTGTTTTTGGTTCGGAGAGTTTCAGTGAGAAGAGAATCGCCCATGTTGGTAAGTCCTCAACGTGTGTGTTTCCATTTGATGCCAACTTTTATGTTTAGCCATTCTCTTTGTGTGTGACGAAGTGGAATTGGAATAACTCAGTGGTTCTCAGCCTTTTAAATGCCGCGACCTTTTTATACAGCTTTTCACGTTATGGCGATCCCCAACCATATACATTTTTTTTCGCTACCTTATAACTGTAATGTGCTACTGTTATAAAATGTAATGTAAATATCTCATATGCAGGATGTATTTTCAGTGTTACAAATTGAACATAATTAAAGCACAGTGATTAATCACAAAAATTCATTTGAAATTATATATTGTGAAATATGTAGACTCTATTGCTAATTACAACACAACGTCAGTGCTAAGATTGAGATTGCGTTTTTCTCATCGGTTTACACAGTGAAGATCATCTTTCACAACAAGTCTACTTCTGTATTTAGATTTAATAATCAACAAATTGGAAAGCCATTTCACAAAGATAAGTTGATGGAGATGGAAGAAGAAGGCGCAACACAGTCTCAGACAAAATAGTATATATGACTGTAAACACCTGATCCTGAATTTTGTAATTAACATTGTAGAGAAATTAGTTTTTAATACATTAAATGAACTTCTCTTGTGTTGTCTCTGGAATATCTTCAAATGTGACTGTGCATGATCTTCTTTCAAGTGCAAATGAAGTGTCAGATAAATTTGAAAGGTACAATGAAATTTCGTCTGCAAGCATGTGCAAGTGTTCTTTCACAAAAATCATTACCTTAAAAATCATTATCGCAATCTTTTTATCTGGTTTAATGTCATGTTCCTCGAAGAAAGCAGATAAGTTAAGCTACATTTTATTTATATCCAATATTTTATGCCAAAGCTCAAGTTTTATTTGAAATGATCCGATCTTTTCAGACAAATTAAGGTTTGATACAAAATTATCTAGTCCTTGCAGTGATAAATTTAACTCATTAAAGATTTCAAAGTTGTCAACAAAGTAAGTTATTTTCTGCTGTTCACTTTTATCGCCATAAAGTGCTTTGAACTGCGGTCTTGCTTTCTGATTTTAAGTTATAGAGTTCTGAGTTTATCACGAAGCTCCAAACACGTTTTTAAATTTTTCCTCTCGACAACCATCTGACTTCAGTGTGAAATAGTAATTCGGCGCATCCGACTGTTTTTGCAACTGTTAAAGTAGGTATGTGATGGGGTTGGTGCGCTGATGTCATCACGCTGGATACTCACATGAACAGAATAGAAATATACTTCCCCGGTACCCGGCATTCTGTGCTCGTATGTGGATGTATCTGCATGTGGGTATGCCCGCCTGTAGACTGATAAAATATGTATTTTCCGGTGGTCTTAGGAGACCCCCATGAAATGGTTCTTTGGCCCCTATTAAGATTTGACATATATTATATTAAAACCATATTCTTTTAATTTCTTTAAAAAAATTCAACGTGAGGTAGTCCGATATGAACAAAAATTAAATTAAACAAAATGCTTACTAAATCTAATCAAGGGAGATAATAGTCCTGATTTTAAGTCTCTGGGGCAATGATTTTAGTAAACAATTTTTTTTTATACAATTAGCATTAAAAAAAATATTATATATGCATATACCAGTACCGGTACTCAATTTGATAAAAATACGTAAAAAGAGCAATCAATTAATGTTTTTACATTTATTATAAATGTAATTTTTAAAACACCTTTTTAGCTACTAGCTTGTTTTCATTAGTACGCATTTACTTCTTTAAAAGTACACTTAGCATTAGACTACCTCATTACAAAGCTATCATTTTTGAAAAGCCTTATTCTTAAGGTTTGAAGACTGTAAAGAAAAGAGGAATAGTTTAGACTCTAGACCAGGGATCGGCAACCTATGGCAAGCGTGTCGGACTTGTTACACAAAAGGATTTTCAATGGCAGGCAGAAAACTCCTAAAAAAAACTATATAAGTATCTTCTATTAGAAATAGTTCTATAAGTGCTAAAGCATGGTGACTTTTAGGCTGTTGGCACGCTGAATGAATTAGAAATTCCACTTTAACACACTATTTTCAAAAGGTTACCATTCCCTGGTCTAGACTAAAGAGTGTTGGTGCCAGGACACATCCCTGTTTGACCCCGCTACACACTGGGGGAGGGTTCTGAAGTGGCGCCATCGAAGAGTACTGTGCTGTACATGTTGTTGTGGAACGACCTCAATAAGACCATCAAAAATAAGTGTTTTCCTATGGTCTTTGGCGACCCACATGAAATTGTCGTTCGACCCACAAAGGGGTCGCGTCACACAGGTTGGGAACCGCTGGAATAGCTTGAGTGCGTGCAGGCTTATTGTAAGTTTGTTAATGTTGTTTTGTTTTATTTCAGATTCTCCCATAGTATTAAATTTGATACTCTTTAAGTCGTTGTTTTATAATCAAAGTTGAAGTTTCAGTCTCTGGTGTGTGTAAAAAAGTACCCGTTGGACCAAGTTGATCATAGTCATAGGGCCAGTGAAGCATCGAACTAGGGGGTGTGTGGCCAGCACAATGCCCAGTTGCCTTAATTTACCCCCAACTAATGTCAGGTACCCATCAGAGCTGGATAGACTCAGGGACACCATCGAGTCGAGGAAAAAAAAAACTAGCCTTCACCAGTATTTGAACCCAGGATCTTTCGTTACGCTAGTCGAACGCGCTGCCGCTTGTCCACCATGCCCAATATGATGTGTGTACATTGTGTACATTGTGTCGATTTCAAAAGTCAAAATTTTTTAATTTGTTTTTTGTTTCCAGCCCATGCCAGGTGAGGTGGCCAGGTATGTGTATGCAGATGAGGAAATGAGGCCTGTACACCTGAGGCTAAGGCGGACCTACGAGTATTGTGAGGTAGGGAGCCTAGACTGACAGAGAAATTTTCATTTCCGTCCTAACTTTCATAACTTTTATGTGTGTTTCAAAAATCGAAATTATAATTTGATGTATAAGAGTTGCTCATGTATTAAATGTACCAGTGTTAAGTTGTTGCTTGTTCTAACTCGTTTGGACAACCCATTCAAACCCGAATGACACGCTTGAACAAAAAAAAAAGTGAATTTAGCCTTGCATATGGAATAAGAAAGATGTTTGATGACTTTCAGGGTATTTCACCTGATTGTTGCTCTATGTATTCTAAGTTTAATGTATCAGGCCAGAAAAGTTATACTCTACCATGGAACAGTGGTTCTGAAATCACATGCAAAATGGGAACACTTTATATTTTGATTGCGGGGCATTAGAAAATTTACAATGGGCAAGGGTAAAATAACACAACCTTATCAACCACTGATACATAATTGTCTTCGTATTAAAACATTGCCCCTCTATCCGGTAGTGGATTACCACGGAATATGGGATGGTGGAGCGGGGCCTAAGTCGACCCCCTTTCCAGCCTGCCCCTTAATGTACAATGTACAGTCGCTGTAAATGTTTTTCTCTGCACTTCTCCACAGAACTTACTCAGAGAGTGGGGAGCTGAATACATCAAGAGACTCAGGCAGGCCGGCACCACAACCTCCACAACCACTTAACATAGGTCTACAAGTTTTAGTTCTAAAATTGTTCCTGATTTGATATCATCTCAGCCTATTTTTAGTTTTGTTTGGTGTCACACATACTTTTCAATCAATGCAGTCTTAAGGACTTGACTCCAACCTTCAAGAAAGATAAGAAAAATATCTGTTGCTTTATTTCGTTTGGACCAAGCAAGAATTGTAGACCATTTAAATTTATCAAACAAATTTTGTAGACTTGTGGACATTTTTTTAAAGTTATTAAACACAAATTTACGAGCTACAGTTAGGGAGTGTTTCCTTTAGAAAGAAATTTGGATTTTTTTTTTATGTATGACAAAAGCTATTGACGCTTTTTTTTAACAAGATTAGATCTAGTGAACGATTTTGATGCGAGTTATCTTGCTTCTACCCCTGAATACGAGTTATGGAACATGTTAAAGCGTTTGCGATTTTTGTACATTGGATTTCATTCTGCACTTCAGTGATCTGTTTGAGGTGACCAAGCATTTTAACCATGTGAATTTTTGTTTTAAATATTGGTAATACTTTTAATTTATCCTATATTTTGTACATCAGCAAAAAGTATTTGTGAGAACACATAATTAAAAAAAAACAGACATATAATGTGACACTGTTTATTAATTGGTTCGTTGAGTCTTCCAATGAGACACAAGGTGTGAACACAGCTTTAAATTAGGTTTTATTTATTGTACTTTATAAGAGCTTGCACGAAAAATTTCATTAACACTGACATCCTAAATCTATCTATATATATATATTTGCTCAGTGTATAAAGACCCCTTCCATCTTTGCCTGCTAAAGTTATGCCACTTTTTTACTTAGGAATTAATGCAACAAATTCCAGTGTTGATAGTGTTATATAAATATCTATTATAGTTCTTTGTTCTTAAATGTAATCATAGGTATGATATGTTCAATAAATCACATGTTACAGTAAGCAAGTAAAAATAAATTATAACATGTATGTATATTGTATATAATTCTGTTCATAAGTAACCATGTTACAATTTGTTTATGCAAAATATTTCACAATTCCGCTCACTAAAGTATAAACTGAAGCCAAGGCCTGAATCAACACATTAGGTAAATGTATTTAGACATGACAACAATATATTGTGTAAGCTTACATATATATACATTCAGTGGCTGTATTAATACAACTATACAAAAATAAAGCTTTTAAACCAATCTAATTGGTTCTTACATTTCTGTTCTATCCTCCACGCACGACCATAGGCCGAAAAAAAATCGTTAAAAAAATTAACTAGCCAATCAAATAGTGTCGTCTGTCTATGTAATGACAATGTCATTCAATGGTAGCGCCGGATAATAGACACATTTTCTTAATACGAGCCTGTGATATAACTTTGTGCTGTCTTTCCATATATATCTATATATATATATAACAGGTGGCTTAGCCGTTATCAAAATGTTTAATGTGTGACTTTCACATAGCCAGGATATTTGTCAAACAATCCGTCCGCTATTTATATATACGTCTATAGATATATATTATATATATTATATATTTATATATATATATATATATATATATACATATACATACACAGATCCAGATCATATCATTTCATAAATCATAATCACACACACCTCCAAACCCCATTCCACAAACACACTTTAAAAAATAATTAACTTATTGATTTCTTATGTATTGTGCTAGGTTACACATTTAATTTTTTACAACTTAATATAACATATAAATATCTTAGTTAGCGATAAGGCTATATTATTATATGTGATGTGATCGTTCATTAACTGTGTCAACAAAACTATATAAATAGGGGAGGGGAAGGAAGCTTACAAATTATTGTTGACATGGTTATGAGACAACTCCTATTTTTATGAATTGTTACTTGACTGTGATATTGTTACTTTCCTTAAATAAATAAAAATTCCATATACATACATATTTATATATATATATATTGTAAACATATAATTTTTCGTGAAATTAACAACACTAACTACTACATCAAAAGTATATTGTTGTATAATGTTCAGTCTGTGTGTTGTGTACGTGCTATGTCTACATATTATTATTACGGTGTCTTGACAAGAAAAGTGTTTAAAAGTCTGTCAATCAATGGTGTCTCGCAATTTCGGACAATTTTTTAATCGTCACAACAAAAAAAGAGAACTCCCTTTAGAAAGCTCTGCGCCCCCCCCCCCCCAATCATAAACACCATTTTTCCCATCTCAAACTAAGCCTGTATCAATTTACTTTTACTGTCATTGCTGTAGGCATATTTAAATAAACAATATTTTAATCATTGTAGTTAATGAAGTGAAACTTGATAAAGTGGAAAAAAATTTTAAATGTGGAGTCACATTGTTTAATAGCCCCCCCCCCCCCCCCGGTTACTATTATTAACAACTACTCACAACTGATTGATCCCATCTCTTTACTTGGTATGTGGAGTCATTTATGGACAATCCCTAAATCTTTATGAGGAAAAAAAAATCGTAACTATAGATAAACTTATAATTTTCAATGTGAATAATGTTCTGTATTGAGGAAGTGTTTTCATCTTAATATAATATATGATATGATAATATATGATATTTAAATACTAGTAACTGAATTTAATTTAAAGGGAAGGGGGGGGGGTATGAATGAAAGTTAAAGATATCAATTTGTTCAACACTTTCTTGTTTTTCACATTTATATTTCTTTATGCCTACAACTGTGAAGTTATTTTTTTGTGTTGTTTTTTTTTATTGATAATGTTTTTTGTGTTTGCTATTGATATATTTGATAAAAGATTTTGAATAACTGTAAAGACTGAAAGCTATGCAATTATCACGTTTTGCCTTTTAAGTTTTTCCTTAGTTTTAAATTTGGCCAGTAACATCTCTATGTGTCATGTATAAAGGCCAAGTCATGGTCAAATTTGACAATAATAAAAGACAGGCATTCAATATTTTATGTACTAATAAAATAATGTTCTGCTTATCGACACCTTTAATAAAATATCAGTATACAGAATATCGTAATAATTAAAGACATTCTATCATAATGCCACTAATAACAAATATTCTTCTGTATAGAAGGGGCGTCTGTAACGTATAAGATAAGATAACAAGTATTTTGTTTACATGTAAAGTTGTGTCACTGACCTATGTCTATTAATTCATTTTTTTTTTTAGTTTCAATATCTACCCTTGTGTATTTTTTTTAAATAGCATTTTAAAAATTCAGACTATATGTGTGTAAATAAAAAAGTGTGTACAAGTCACTGTATAAATTATATGGTTATATAACATGTACAAGTTTGAATCTTTATTGGTACGCTATAGTTTAAATTGAATGTCATAAAATATACATATTTGAAAACTCCTGTGTTTACTTTTTATTTAATTTGACGAAAAGTTTATGAAAGAACAAGAGTTTATCTTCTAGAACTCAGAGTAATTCAAGTTCATTGAAGAGTTTCTTCTATGCCTTGTCATGTGATATTAACTAAAAGATATGCAAGAAGATTATGTGGCCAGCACGATAAACAGAAAACCTGGCGTTTAACCTGAATTCGAACCAGGGAGAATTAGAATGTCAAATGCAACACTATACCACCATTTTCCATTTTTAGACTTTTTTTTTAGATTCAGATTTGATCTAGCTATATGTAACGTTTTTTTACTTAACTTTCCAAAATTGAAAATATAGTTTTGAAACTATATAAATATATTGTATAACTGTAATACAAAATATGACGAGGTAGGGTCGAGGTAGATTGCATATATTTGATTTGTAGAGAATGTTTAAAGGGGGAAAAAAAAAGACTGAACTAAGAAAATATCAAATATATAAATGTTCCTAAGCACTATCTATTAATTTTATTGTCATAGTCTGTCAACTGTGGTGAAACGTTAATCAGGGTTCATACGAATTTAAAAGTTTGGGAAAGTCTCCGAAAACAGTCTTTAAAAAAAAAAATTTGGAAACATCTTAGAATATTGACAATTTTACTGTTTCTTATGTTTAATTATTTTAGGGAATTTCAATGTAAAAAGAAAAGGATTAATAGATAACTATGCCATTAAGGAATCCTATTTTAGGAATTATTTTTTTTTTAGTTTTGAAAAATTTGGGGAATTTTCAAATTATTTTTAGAGACCTAACCCATTTTGATATTGCTGGAATGAGAGTGAAGAATGAAAGGTAAATCCTAATTAAAATATCTCTATGGTATGATTCATTGATACACTCTGACACTGCAAGCCAAAGCCCAGACGATAGCCTTTCAATGCGGTTTACCTTCATAGCCACCTGATGTACCTCTTTTTTCTAACTAACAGGCGAAGGAGTCAGGGGGTGGCCATTAGTAGCCATATAAATTATATATATATATACATTATACGTAAAGTCTCATAAAAATCTCGTTCAGGGCGTAACGTCAATACCAAAATGTACACATTGCCTAATGATACGTTATTAAATAATTATATGAGCTGGCTTGTGGCATACTTTTGGTTACAAGGAAACAACAACTACACATCCTTCAACTAAACGAATAATATTATAGTCCTTTAGTTTAAGTTTAACGAAGGGGGATACATTTCAGTTAAATCCAAAGTATCTAAAGGGGCGCAGTGACCGAGTGGTAGGTCGTTTACCTGGCGTACCGAAGGTCCTGGGTTAAAATCCTGGTGAAGGCTCGTATTAGTTCCCGGCTCAGGAGGCTGTCGCTGAGTCTATCCGACTCCGATCTGTACCTGACGTGTTCTGGGTAAAGTAAATATAAAGGCGGTTGGGCATTGTGATGGCCACACAATCACCTAGTAAGCCGTGGCCATAGAAACTGGTGAACGCTGCTTCATCGGCCTAACGGATCAATTTCGTCCGACGTGATTCTACACTTTTCTTTTACTCGAGTAAGTAAATATATATAAACTTTACTGTATGCAGTAGGCCTAAATTAATTTTAGGTTCTTGTTTGTTTTTTCTGTTTCGGCAATAGAGAAACCAGAAGTTGTGACGAAAAGGTCATTTATATTATTAGAGTAAAAGTACAAGCATGAATAAAAAAAGATAAAACATAAAGACTTCTCTAACTTGAAAATTATAAAACAAAAATTCGGGTGAGAAACTCAGAAATAGACACTGACAAGTTGGACATTCACTTATCCCATAACCCGAGTGAGGGTCGTTGGGGCACCATTTTTTGACAGTTGGCTGATTTTATGCCACTCGTCTCGTTCCTGCGCCGCCCTCTGGGAATCTGCACGAGACAAGCCGGTCAACTCCTTGATGTCAACGTCCTTCCATTGTCTCTTCTGCCTGCCTCTATTTCTTCCACTCTGCACTGCATTATATCGACACATTCACCATATGTTATATCACTTTGTACCTATGCTCAATGTATATCAATTTGAAAACAGTATAAAGCTATTAATATAAATTGAACCATACTTATATACATGAATATATTATGACATATTTAAAGGGTTGTTCACCAATCAATGTAGGTTACATATTAGAAACAGTAACTCGTCTTGGTCAAATACTTTAGAAATAAACGCAGTTTTGTCCCTTTCACCAATCAACAATCCAATTTTACGCGTCGTGTTGCGCAGATTCCTAATCCTTATAAGTTTTACAGACGTTCCTTCTAGATAAAAGATCATTACGTCCACTACCCAAAACTCCAACAGAGCGGAAGGGATCGGTCGGCCGCAGGGATAGAACCCGCGACTTGTCGGTTGACAGTCCGGTGAACTAACCGCAGGACCAGCCGGCCTCAATATCAAGTAATTTTTTATTTTTTATACCTCATTCTGGCGTGTGTCTCTGGGTACGTCAAATTAGTTGTTGGAAAAACAAAAACTGTTGCACATTGAAATGTCCACACAATCCCCTTTTCACTCCATTACTACGAAACTAGTGTTCACTGCTTTACCATTCCCACTAGATAGGTCTACTTAAACTGAGTCCTCCACTAAGAGTACAGCTTGTTTCACGGCTTACGATATTCATTCTAATGACTTGAGTATAGATCATTTAGAGAAAATCTCTTTCAATTATTTACTGGGCTGAAACAAAGGGTCGGTAACTAATGGCTAGTGGTAAACCAAACTAGGGTTTCTAAATCATCCAGCGTGCCAATAGCCTGAAAGTTTTATCGAATCTTATCTGTTACAGATGTACAAAAGATTATTGCGTCCTACGATTATCCGTGGACTGAGTCTAGTCCTGCATTTTGATTAGTGTTTTAAATGATAATTAGTTACTGCTTTTCCTTGTTTGTTCAGACAACCTGTTCCATTTCCCGATGCCACTTGGGAAGAAAGAGTATTTATATGCATTTGTTCTTGCATATGAGATTAGAAAAGTGGTGTTTGAGCATTGTAATGGATTGTTATTGTGTTGTATTTCTAAGTTATAATTTAATGCCTTATGTACTATTACTATGAGCAGATAAAGAAAAGAATACTCTAGGCCAGTCAAGAAAAGGAAACTAGAATGGTATCGACACGTAACCAGAACCAACGGGCTTGCCAAAACCATTCTGCAGGGTACCTACCACCAGAGGAGGCAGAAAGAGAGATAGACCAAAGAAACGATGGGAGGATAGCATCAGGGAATGGAAAGGTACAAAACTGTGCGATGCATTGACAAAGGCTGAGAGACGGGAGAAATGGAGGAAGCAAGTGTACATGTCTAATGTGGCCAACAGACTACGGGAATGTAGGATGTAGGTAGGTAGTATTACTACTTTACTCTTAGCCATTCTGTCCTCTAGTGTTTCTAGGTTTAGTGGTTTAACTATTGGTGTTACTCTTGGCAGATTTGAATAATATTCAGCTGTTAAGATACCCGTAAACATTTATTTTGACGCTCACTATTTCAGAAAAAAAATGCCACACACATACAAACCAAAAACCAGGGGCACGAAAAATATTGCACCTGTTACGAAGACATACGAATGATGACTCAAGACATAATAAAAGTGGTCAAGAAATACGGTACCTTGACAAACAAGGGAGGTCTGTTTATATGTTTAAAAGAAACGTACCTTATCCTATATATTACAGACGCTCGTTCTATTAAAGAAGAGTTTATTGCGTTCTACGCTCATTCGTGGTCCGAGTCTAGTCTTGCATCTTTATTAGTGTTTCAATAGATGTTAAGTTACTAGTTTTCCTGGTTTGTTCAGGCAACCCCTTCCATGTACGAATGCCCCTCGGGAAGAAAGAGTACTTATATGCAATTGTTCTCGCATAAAGGATAAGGAAAGTGTTTTTGTCTTCATGTTTATCTAAGCATTGCAACTGGCCTGGCTATGGCTGGTTGGACTTCTCTCTTCATCGATACAATGACCAAAACATAAAACGAATTTTGCCATACATTTAAAAAAAAGTTGTTGTTTCCAGCCAAGTTATCAGTGACTATTTTTCAAATTTAGTTTACACCCTTCAAAAAACATGACCCGTGAAAATATCATCAATTACCGTTCAGGTGACAAATAGATTCCGCAAACAGAGACATACAGCTTAAAAAATATTATAGAAAATTGTGCATTTAAAATTTCATGTTTCGTTTTTAGTTTATCATTTAGTTCTTGTTTAATCTTTCATTAATTGTAATCTATTTTTTTCAATAAATGCTCTAAATATTTTTTTAACTCAATTAATATTTTTGGACCAAAGTAACCCCGTGTCGATGTAACTTTGACCACCACAGAAAATACTGAAATAAACATTTAATTTCCAACATAATTGTCTTTTACTTATTTATGTCTTATTATGTTGTGTTTTCCCCTAGTTGGAGCAATTAACTTTATCAAAATGAAAAAAAATATTTAGTAAAAATTGAATTGGTACAATATTATCACATTTTATTGGATTTCATTATATTTTTATCTCAGTTTATCTGAGATCTCTATGAAATTTTTATTACAACACTAGAGACTTGACAATGATCTAGTAAGCCGAATTTATACAATCTAAGTAAACAAACTAAGTAGTTAAAGTAATGTTTAAAAATGTACATTCATATTTTTATTCATATAGTATTTTTTAATTTTCATTATTTTTATATAGTTTTTTCATTTTAATGTTATATTTTTAAGTTATTGATTTTTTAACAAATAAAACAAAATTAAAACTTATGAAAATGGGTTAATTACCTCCCTTAATTGAATTACATTTTCTAAATTTAATTTTATAACGATTCCAAACAAATTATGTTTAGTAATATAACAAATATTGCGTATTGATTTGTTTAAATACCAATCCAGCCTTATGGTATTCATTTCAAGGTGTAATTAGAGGTATAAATAAACTAGCCTTAAACAGTAGTAAAAAAAACATTTCCTTCATTAATTAAGCTTAAGTCGATTTAAGGAGCTTATTTTCTAAACATGTATAATTACATAATATAATGCTAATATATATATGTCTCTTTTATTTATTAAAATGTATAGAAAAAATATATTTTTTAGAATAAATTATATCTATGCTGTATTAAACAAAATGATCATAAAATTATTCTGTATCAATTAATGAGCGCTTTGTCGTTGAATGCTCTTCCCCAATGTATGTCACTATGTCACATTCAGTCACTTCTGAGTGGTCAAGTGTAATACCTTTTTATCTGCTTAAAACAGCTTTCATGTCCGATAAAATATGTTCACAAGTGTAAGTTGAACCAAAAGCTGAATGTAGAGCCTATTCGCTAAGAAGAGCGGGCGACTTTCCATCGCAGCTTTCTTCGAGACTTTTTTCCACAAATCGCTTTTGTTCTGAAAACTTTTGAGTGCTTCAGTATGCGTCTGAAAAAAAAAGCCACCATTTATCTTAATATATGCCTTTAATTAGGGTACCTTATGATGCCGACTCCCTCGTCTAATATATAAAAATTATGCTTTTACCAGGTTTTACCTTGGTTTTTTAGCAGGGCTCTAGAGTCAATACGGGAATTTCCGGTATTACGGCGTCGAAGTTATAGGGTGACTCAAACTTAACCAGATATAACTCGAGCCCATCGATTTAGTAATAAAAGACTAAAAACAACAGTGTCAATATTTGTATATCGCTGTATGAAAGATATCAAATCGAAAGCTGGGAAAAGTAAAGGGGATTGGGCACTGTGATGACAACGCAATCCCCGTTCCCCATTTTAGACTTTTCAAGTCAAAATAGGATAGATAATTAATTTCTCACGAGTCGCAAAAACTATGGATAAATTATTACACACAGCATGTCCCTCGTTGCGTGATAACATCGTAAGTATCTCTCGTTGTTCCGTGATAACTTCTTATGTATCTCTTGTTGCATGATAGGCATAACTTCTTATGTATCCCTCGTTGCGCGATAACTTCTTATGTATCCTTCGATGCGTGATAATTTCTTATGTATCCTTCGTTGGGTGATAACTTTTAATGTATTCTCGTTGCGTAATAACTTCTTATGTATCCCTCCTTGCGTGATAACTTCTTATGTATCCTTGGTAGAGTGATAACCTCTTATGTATCCTTCGTTAAGTGATAACTTCTTATGTATCCCTCGTTGTGTGATAACTTCTTATCTATCCCTCGTTGCGTGATAACTTCTTATGTATCCTTCGTTGCAAGATAACTTCTTACGTATCCCTCGTTGCGTGATTACTTCTTATGTATCCTTCGTTGCGTGATAACTTCTTATGTATCCTTCATTGAGTGATAGCTTCTTATGTATTCTTCATTGCGTGATAACTATTTATGTATTCTTCGCTGCGTGATTACTTCTTATGTATCCTTCGTAGCGTGGTAACTTCTTATGTATTCTTCGTTGCGTGATTACTTCTTATGTATCCTTCGTAGCGTGGTAACTTCTTATGTATTCCTCGTTGCGTGATAACTTCTTATGTATCCTTCGTAGCGTGATAACTTCTTATGTATCCCTCGTTGTGTGATAACTTATTATGTATCCCTCCTTGCGTGATAACTTCTTATGTATCCCTCGTTGCGTGATAACTTCTATGTATCCCTCCTTGCGTGATAACTTCTTATGTATCCTTGGTTGAGTGATAACCTCTTATGTATCTTTCGTTGAGTGATAACTTCTTATGTATCCCTCGTTGTGTGATAACTTCTTATGTATCCCTCGTTGCGTGATTACTTCTTATGTATCCTTCGTTGCGTGATAACTTCTTATGTATCCTTCGTTGAGTGATAACTTCTTATGTATTCTTCATTGCGTGATAACTATTTATGTATCCCTCGTTGCGTGATTACTTCTTATGTATCCCTCGTTGCGTGATAACTTCTTATGTATCCCTCGTTGCGTGATAACTTCTTATGTTTCCCTTTCTGCGTGATAACTTCTTATGTATCCCTTCGTTTCGTGATAACTTCTTATGTATCCTTCGTTGCGTGCCTTAGGAGTTGAAAAATGTTATCGATATGGTGAACTTCACTAAACCTAATACTAAACACATGCTTGATTTTGTTGTTTTGTTTTTTTGAATTATGCAAAGAAAGTGAATCGGAACTTGAACTACTCTCTCTTCACTGAAACGGAAAGTTGCTTTTCAAAGGTAAAGTTTTGAAGTGAGTTGTCATATTACGTTGTTATTTGTGTATAGAATAATAGAATAGTTTCTCTATTGTATTGTATTTGTGTATAGAATAATAGAATAGTTTCTCTATTGTATTGTATTTGTGTATAGAATAATAGAATAGTTTCTCTATTGTATTGTATTTGTGTATAGAATAATAGAATAGTTTCTCTTTTGTATTGTATTTGTGTATAGAATAATAGAATAGTTTCTCTTTTGTATTTGACATTGTCTCGCTAGTTCATGTAGAGTTATTTATTGATATTTTCATGGGGGCACGATGAGCCGACTGGCGATCCGAAGGTTTTGGGTTCGAATTCTGGTGAAGGCTATGAGTTTTTCCCGGGACTTGAGGGTTTCCCTGTCCGTAACCCAGCTCTGATGGGTACCTGACATTAGTTGGGGTAAAGTAAAGGCGGCTGGGCATTGTGCCGGCCACACGTGACACATTTTACAGACGTTCCTTCTAGATAGAAGATTATTACGTCCACAAGGCTCAAAACTCCTGCAGGGTGACAGGGATACGTCGGTGGCAGGGATAGAAACCCGCGACGTGTCAGTTGGTTTTTGGTTGACAGTTCGGTGAACTAACCGCTGGACCAGCCGGCTTCACATCCCATAGTATGCCGTGGCCACAGAAACTGGTGAACGCCTCTTCACCAGCCCTATGATCAGTTTGGGCCGAAAAGTACTTTACTTACTTTACTTTTTTATTTATATTTAATTTTAGCGCAGAGAGTATTTGTGGGTAGATTTATTTATTATGACTAGTGACGTCATAAAAGTATGATTTCTCGTTGTTTCTTCGACTATCTTGTAAGCATTCTCTTAGGTATTTGGAAAGCTTCGGGAAAATCCATTTTAGTATTTTGCGCACCCAAATCTATAAAAAGCACGCAGCGGTCTTGTTTTGGGTGTAGTTGGCGTTGTTAATGCATTAAATTCTTCTTTGAACATGCTTCGAGTGGCTTTTGGTTTATTATTAGAGTGAACAATATCCTAGACTCTTAGACGTAGTCGTAACGAAATCCAAGAATTGTTTGTAAAACGCTAAACTAGGTATGCAAGCACGATTCTCGAGGTGTCCGTTATCTCATTATGCTTTCTTTTTTAATTGACAATATTTTTAAAAAGTGAATTATATCAAATAGCACTGCAAGGTATAAAGTATAAAGATCATAAAGTTCCTTTGTCACACACAAATGACACCTTTCAAACTATATCTCAGACTATAGTATGTAATGTTAGAGAAGAAAAACGTTGCCCAATTTTCTCAACAGAGCACATATATTTGAATGAAATTGAGCTTAACGTCGAGGGTAATTTGATATTGAGGATGTTATCACTTCTGAGAGAAAGTAGAAAGTAAGTCATCATGTCGGACCCAATTGATCCATAGGGCCGGTTAGGCAGCGTTCACCAGTTTCTGTGTCCAAGGCATACGAAGGGATTGTGTGGCCAGTACTATGCCCATCCGCCTTTATCTTACCCCAACTAAAGTCAGGTACCCATCAGAGCTGGGTAGACTCAGCAACGCCCATATAGAATAAAATCTTAACCTTCACCAGGAATCGAAGCAAGGACCTTCGGTATGCCAGTCGAACGCGCTGCCGCTAGGCCACCATGCGTTCATCTTAATTATAATTAAATTATATAGTAACATTTTGAAAAGATCCACGAGCCATCAAAAAATGTATAAGAGACCGCCACGCGAGACATTCTTCAAATGTTTGAGAGCTACTGGTATAGATCTTAACCTTGGTCAACCCTGGCTCTGTTCTCACAGTGTTAGATATATTGTTACCAAACAACATTGGGAAGGAGGTGGGGGGACAAAGGAATCGGGATGGGGAAGCTGGAGGGAGGCTGGGGGACTTACCTCCTGCTATCTTTTTTGGATCAATTTTTTTTTTAAATGCTAAATACGCGACTATGTCAATTTGATTGAGAGAGAAGGATGTGGAATACAGAGAAAGTGGAGAGAATATAAATAAGACATTTACAGAAAGAGAGAGAGAGAGAAGTTGAGAGAATATCAATAAGATAGAGAGAGACTGTAGACAGACGTGTATAGAGAGACGGAGAGATATATTGAGAGAGATTATATTCTGTTTCACAAATTCCACAGTGCAGAAAACGTCTCTTCGCGATCTCGACAATTCTGAAATAAATTATCTCCCCCTGTCGTGGACACACTGTGCACTCCACGTCTGCACGTTTTCCCGCCAAATCTTTACGTCAATAACATATGCAAATCTGTACTGCCAATATTTCAATATAAATGCCTCCTTCTTTTTGCCCCCACACAGTTTTAACCAGTCGGATGTAGACCATATTTTCATTTAATGAAATCATTTAAATAACAAATGAGAAAATAGAAATATTAAAACAATATGTATGCTTATCCCGTATGCTAGAACGAATGCATATAAGTAGCCTAGTCATTCTTCCCGAGTGGCATCCGGGCATGGAATGGGTTGCCTAAACAAACCAGGAAAACCAGTAACTTTAATATCATTTAAAACACTAATAAATATGCAAGACTGCAAGACTAGACTCAGACCACGGATAAGCGTAGGACGCAATAATCTTCTTAATAGAAGGAACGTCTGCAACATATAAGGGTTAGATAAGATATGAAGGGTTCAAAGGTTATAGTCTTTAAATTGTTTAGAGTTTAGAGAAGAGTTTCCGGAAATACCGAGACGCGACCCGGTACATGGCTATTTGTTAGTTATAGGCTAATATAAGCAATAAAAATGCCAATGGGTCGCGAAATACAATTATAACAATAACCGGGTAATGAAAAAATGAAGTTTGGGTAACGCCTGTATTAAATTTCGGACATCAGGCTTAGGACTAAGTTATAGTCTCGGCGAGGGTCTATTATTGTTTTTAGTTCTATTGTCAATCCAGCCATCGCTTACATGGCTTATATAGGCCTAACGAACGCCAGATTCTGGCGCCTAGCCTAATTTAGATTTACTGAGCGGCAAAAAAACTGAGTTTCTGAACGTTCTCTGCAGACAGTTTGTTGGTGTGTTTGTGTTCCTTTGTTATTCCAGCCACCATGTCTAGCTAGACTAGGGTTGCCAGACGTCCGGCAAAAGGAGGGCATGTCCTCCTATTTAGACTCTTGTCCTCCGTCCGACAGGCAAAGCACAATACCTTTAAAATGTCCAGCTTTTGTAATATTTTATTTTTTGTAAGCATAAGGACAAATAAATTTTAAAATTAGTATTAACATGTTGTTAAGAATATAATTAATAAACAGGTTTAAAATTAGTATTAACATGTTGTTAAGAATATAATTAATAAACAGGTGATCATTTGTACAAGAAAATAAATTTTTTTTTTAGAAGACTCGTGCATGAGCTTTAAAGTTGCCCAACCAAATGCAAGCTGCCTTTCAGCCTACATTGAATTTATATGTTATTTTTTAACAAAACAGTTTCTTGCTCAGTTTACCAATACATATTTAAACTTAGTGGCAGCTCTTGTAATAAAATTATACTGATTGCGGGCTAAATGCGAAACTATGCAATTGAAACACAATGTCCTCCTTTTTGTCTCTCGGTGTCCTCTATTTGACACCCATGTGTCTGGCAACTCTACGCTAGACAGCGAAGGTGAGATTTTCTACAATTGGTCGGTCACACTGCCTTGCTAACAATATTGCATTAGTTTCCACCCATACATAGATCTACATACTAGCAAGATGGATACAAAAAGGACATATCAAATGTAGTTTCCATAATTGATATATTTGTATTAACGTAAAAACTTTGTTGTTAATTTTATCTATGTAAGTTTAGCAGAACGAATGTACAATTTTTAATAAATTTGTATCATTATTTACTTCATAAAAAGTAACATTGTTGACGTCAACTTTTCTTGACCTCCCCCCCCTCCCCCCTGTCAACAATTGTCAAACTTTTTCAGACCCCCCCTCCCCCCTCTTTTGTTGACGTAATTAATGGACGTCCCCTTTGGTAAAACATTACATAGTGAATAGGGATTTTTCCGGCACTTTAATGTGTAGATTTTATTGATATAACGTTCGTATACGCAAAAAAGTATGACTAATATAAAGTGAACTTCGGCTACTTTTCTAAAATGATGAATTATAGATATAGGTAGGGCCGGCCTAATAGGTGGGCCGGCTCAATAGATGGGTCGTGGCCCCTGGGCATTGATTAAATCGGGCAATGAAAAAATAAAATAAATCTTCATATTGAAAAGTAACTTTTTCGACTCTTTAACCAAAACAGTTATAAATAAATATAATAAACTGTATAAATTGAGAATTGTATAACTGGCAGTGTATAAATACTAATAGATTACTACTGTACGTGAGTCTTATTAGGTCGATTAGGCTACATATTTAGTAATTTGTACATTTTCATTTCCGATTTTCTGGAAAAATATATTGAGATAAAAATGTATTAGTATCATTGGCGTCGCCAGTATTGCAAGGAGTGGGTGGCAAATAGTGCAAGGAAGGGGGACAGGGAAGGCAACTACCGTGTGTATATAATGTATGTGTGGCGTGTGGACAATAATGTAAGAAGGATAGTGAGCATATGGTTAACACTAGGTATGTTAAAACCGAATTTCGGTTTCTCTCCCCCCCCCCCATTTCCGCGCAATGTCACAAGTCACAGGCCGAAAAAGTCAAATGTGCGTAGTTTTGTAGGTATATTTGAAAAATAGTTCAAATTTAATTAGTGTTTGCAGGGCATTCAAGAGGTTGATTTCTTTGAATACAATATGAATTTGTACGCTTTACCCTTGGCTTTACCATAAAATTCTTCAGAACTAAAAAAAATCTGGGCTAATTAATTATAACCGATAATATCTTTCAAAATGGATAGTCAAATTTGCGATTATCGTTGACCGTGATATTAAAAAGCATATGAAGAGGATGACTATGTTAATTCAGGATGCTTAGTACGCAGATGCGCTCCTGCTTATCTGTTGGGAACTTAGTTTACAACAAGCCATCGTTAAAGACGTTTTTTCAAAATTTTTTGACAAAAAGGATTGTAACTGTAACTTAACATTTGGTTTGATATTGTTTTTATCGCAAGCCATAGTTGGTATTTGGAAAAAAAGAAACACAATATCAAAGACTAAATAGTGTCCAGTAAAGCTTTTCAAGAATTTTGAAAAAGAGTTTTGTTTGAATCCAACATTATTTATTTTAAATATTTCCATCAAAACAAAAAAAAAATGATGTGCTACTTGAAATAATGATAAGGCTTACCTCCCAACCAGGAAACCGAAACCCGGTTTGGAAAATCATAACCGGTTTTCGATTTCATAACCGGAATCCGGTATTCAAGTTTTCGATTAACATCCCTAGATAAATAGAAGGCTAATATACAACTGGTGCACGCAATTCCCCCCTAAACTATTTGATAATTAACATTGTACCAATTGCTATTTTAGTGAAACGTAGAATTAGACATGATTAAATATGTGTATGAAAAGAACAATTAATTGTAAACATATGAGAATTATAGTCAATTAGAAATCTTTTTAACAAGTTTTAAAATGTATTACAATTAATTATAGTATAGACCTTTCCGTTTTAAATATATTTTAAACATAAAAGCAAGTGTCTAAAATTGGGTTAGGCTACTTGTTTTGAGGGGGGGGGGGGGTAACCAATTGTTGACGTAATTATATAGGGGGGTCTCTGAAAGTTTGACAGTTGTTGACAAGGGGGAGGGGGGGGGGGGTAAAAATCGTCTAAAAATTGTTGACGTAATTAATGGACGTCCCCAAAGACTATAATAAGATGGACCTCTTGCTTTAATATTTAGTATTTCTGCTATTTGATGACTCGAATTACTTCTTTTTTTGTGGAATTCCCGAATCACTTTTGTATTGTACACTTCCGTTTTATTTATTCTCTTTGATTTTCTCAATGAATAATTAAAATCGAAAGTAGTATACAGCGGACACATTTAAGCAAACGTAGGATCGTAGAAGTCATTTAGGACTGCGTTATTGGATGCGCGCGGAAAAAAATAACATATAAGCTCTAAAAATAAGGCAAACGGTCGATCTTATTTGATTTAACTTGAAAAATTAAACTTGCATTCTTCTTCATTATACTGTGGAGACCCCGTTATATCCCAGGAAAAAAGTCCACAATGTAAGTATAGGTTGTTTGCGAATGTTATGGTATCAAACGTGTGCATTACTACTTATTATAGTTATAACATACAATTCACACAAAAAAATACAAATTTTACAATGTTTCTCTTAGCCTTAATATTTTTCTATTTTAGACTTTACATTAGACAAGCGATTTTAGATTCATTCTAAACTATATTCGCCTTTTACTGAAATATTGTTTTCAAACTTTGCCTACATAATTATTTCCTTAAGTTTTGAAATAGATCGTGTCTCGAAAGTGATTGGTTAAACAATTTACCGCCAATACATTAATAGTCAAACTGCCGGAAAGACGCTATTTCGTAATCGATTACAGGCAACAGAAGTGCATCTGCGGGATTCTTGATTTTTTTTTGTTAATCATAATATACTAGGAATTGTGCCCGTCTAAATGACGGAGAAACGAATGATTACAATGTGTTTTCTTAAAAGAGAAAGAAAAAAAAAAGCAAAACAATCATATTACAATAACTATTCTCAATAAAAACTTTAGTGGGAACGTTTGTTTCGGTATTTAGTTGTTTTTTTGTTGTTATTTTTTATTATTTATGGTCTGCAATGGCGTTCTGTTTATAACCTTAACCCTTACAGTCCCGGGCGCGTATATAGCGGAACTGAAGGCAGCATAGATAGAAGTAGGTCGGTACGGGAAGGGTTAACATGTTTTAGTAATAGGTCTACGTTTACTTTTTTTTTAATAAACGAATAAAGCAATATTGCTTATACAATACAAATATACACATTTCTTTTGAAGGCCGTTTCCAATTTATACATTTAACTATTATGCCGTTCGGTCAAACGGCCTAGATAATATATATAAACAAACATAGCCTATATTTAAACAAATTCACGGTAATTATGTATATGATTAATAGTTAAGTTGCGAAACATACTTTTTTTTAAAAAACTTCTTCAGTTCAATCGTTTAGCATACTTTTTAAAAAAAATTGATACGAAGTGGTCAAGATAATCAACAACTTAAATGTAATATGAACGCTTATTTAAGAAGTGCATCAAGACGGGAACAAAAGTAAGATTATTTGCCCGATGATTGCATAATTTATAGAATAAAAAAGACAGGAAAAGATAGTGAACTCTTACAAAAAGACCTAGATGAACTACAAAAATGGGAATCTAACTGGAGTATGTCTTTCACCCAGAAAAATGCCAACTAATAAGGGTATCCAAGAAAAAGAAACAAATAATAGCAAACTACTTCATTCATGGTAAAGGACTAACTCAAACTAACAATGCTAAGTATCTAGGAGTAATAATAAATGATAAGTTATCTTGGAACCCTCATATTGATTAAGTATTTAAAAAATCAAACAAAACATTAGGATTCATAAAAAGGAACTTTTACAAATGTAATAAGACTATAAAACTAAAATGCTATCTCACATTAGTTAGGCCTATACTAGAATATGCAGCACCTGTATGGGACCCATCAACTAAGGAAAACATTAAAAAATTAGAATAAATCCAAAAAAGAGCTACAAGGTTCATAACCAGTGAATATTCCCAATTAACAAGAGTAACACAATTAGTCAAATCACTAAACCAAAAACCAACTGACACGTCGCGGGTTCTATTCCTACCACCGACCTATCCCTGTCGCCCTGCAGGAGTTTTGGCCTATTGGACGTAATATTCTTCTATCTAGAAGGAACGTCTGTAAAACTTATAAAGTCTAATACATAATTATTATTGCGTCCTACGTTCATCTGTGGTCTCAGTCTATAGTCTTGCATCTTTATTAATGGTTTAAATGATGCCAAGTTACAGGTTTTCCTGTTTTTGCTCAGGCAACCCATTGCATGCCCGAATGCCATTCGGGAAGAAAGAGTAATTTTAAGCATTTGTTCTTGCATAAGGGATAAGGAAATTGTTTTTGTCCTTATGTTTATCTTAGCATTGCAACAGGTTGTTATTGGGTTGTATTTCAAAATTAGAGTTTAATGCCTTATGTATTATTACTATTATTACTACTTTACTTTACATTTACTCGCCCCCTCCCTTTTTACTCTAGGCTACACGCTTTTCAAAACTAGTGTACTAGTTGACATAGATCCCCTTTACAAAAAAATTTGTGTATGCAGACGTGACCCCATTTGATCTTTGAACACATTTGAAATAACAGCAGACGCTAGTTTTTTTGCAATTCTCGCTCTTTGTGTAATTTTTTTTTTAATAACAGTGTTTTTATTTTTCGTTAATTTTTTTTTTAACATAAAACAACTTACAATAAATTAAAACTGTTGAAAAAATTCAACAAAAATATTTTTAACTAGTCTTTTAGATCCAGATCTAGATTAGACTATATTATATAGCCTATGCCTTATTCTGAAAACTATAGCCTACACAAGTGACAATCTTACAAGCTCAAGAACCTCAACTCTGGTTGCCCGCTAAACCGCTTGGAATGGGAATGCGTTATCTCCCCTCGCCGACTTGATGTGTCTGTGTGTGACTGTCGTCTGCCAACTGCTTCAGTCCGTGTCTGCTGTGCCCCTCGCGCTGTGCTCGGTATTTTTTCACAACGCGTGTTGTGTGCGTTTTGTGTGTAAGGTGTCTGGATTGAATTAGTTTGTTTCTTATAGAAAAGGTGTCTCAAAAGTTGTGTTTATAAGCTATTTCATGTTTTGGATAACTGGACATTTCGATTGTGTATCTTCATAACACCTGAACAGGTAAGCAATTTTTCTAAACTACCTGTAATACCCAATGTGTGTGATTGTGTAAAGTTTATAGTGACTTCCCCTTTGTTTTCAAAATTCGTGTTAAAACTACTTGAGAGTGTAGGCTTACTAACACCGAATGGTTTATAATTTATAATAATAATAAATATAATTATAATTATAAATTCCTAGCTTTACAACACGCACGCATCTGTGTTTATATTCACGATCTACATATTTGTAATTTCCTTGATAGTATTGTTGTCCCTTCCAACAGTGTAAACTAATACTGTTAACTTCCTCAACTTTTAAGGACCGGGCCAATTGCCGAGGGATAAAATTAGCCAAGGGCTTAGAGTTAAAAAAAAAAAAGAAGGAGAGAAAAAATGTAACGATTTTTCTTTACGTTTCTAAAACTAGGTCACCTCAAAAATTCCGTTGATCCAGTAATTACGCTTGGATTGAAGGTTTTTTGTTGCCTGGTCTCTTCAGATTGATTTTCGGCTATACTTTGGTGTTACTGTTGTTTTTTTTTAAATTTCTTACCGAGACGAATTCTATTGTAATTCTTTTCAATAGAAATCCTTACAATTGTTACATATAAATGATTTTTGGCACAGTCTGGGTGGGAGGCATGTCAGCTGCATTTCACACGTCTGCATATTATTATATTTATATGATCTACATATCAAAACTTATTTTTTGTTTAAGAGTTGGGGGTGGACCACAATAATTCGTATTAGTAGCCTACGTTATTAGGCATTAGGTTAGGTTTATATTTTATAGCATAGGGCCTCATAGGCAGAACAGTAGGCTATAATAAGGATTTGTTATCGGAAGACGCCCATGATAGGCCTATAGGCATCCATATTGGTCTATTCTTTTTTAGTTCAAACTTTTAAACTTATAGTTTGACTTTCGTCAAATATAAACCTCTAGCTGTGTGAATTTTCACTGTTCATTCACAAACGTAGGCCCTAGATTATAGTGTGTTATGTTTAAATGTGCGTGCTGTAAAGCTCATTGACTGCGATTCCCCATTGATTTATTCTGTAACGTTTACTGAATAATTCAGTAGTGGTTATTTTCTTTTTACCTGTTGTACGACCACGCCTTCATTCTTACAATTACCACTTACCTGTCTGTTGTATTGTCTCTCATTTGGGCATTTTGGGAATGAAATGAATTACTAAGTATGTTATTTTACTGACAATTAAAGTTTTTGGCAATGTTTCTCTTGCAATCATTATAAGAAATTATTAGATTAAAAGTGTGTGTAAATGTTTGTGGCTTAAACGGAGTTATCAAATAAATGTTGATGATATTAAAATCTTCAACACCATTTATTTGCGTGCTTTTAAAATTAAACTTTATACAAGAATTGCATAAAAGTACCATATTTACACCAGACACATGAGTTGATCTTACATGTGTACTATCTTTAAATAGGTCAAAACGTTTACACGAGACACAGGGGGCGAGTTGTCATGTAGTGAGAAATTGAGTGTTGCTTCTTTTAAAGAGTCACAGTAAAAAAAAAAAAAAAAAACCAGCGCTCTTATCTATTTTGTTTAGCGTACCTCCCAAAAGTTATGGCAGATAAAGGCAATTTTCTCGATTTTTTTTCCTCGGCTTAAAAGGGATTGTCAAAACGTCAATTCAATTATTAGAGTTATAGAGTTACGTGTGTTTTCTTTCTCCTGCTTTCTTTCTATCGCATTAGTGTTTCATTCGTTTCTTAATTGCACTTTTATACCCACGTGTCATATAAACATTTCACAGTTCATAATGTCACTAAAATCTTTTCATTTAACATTTCCTCCACCGATTCCATACTGGCGTGTCATTTCTACTACCGACGCAAATAAAATGTAATTTACCCCGTTTTAGCAAAGAAATATAATAAGATGGACGGCTTGCTCTACTTGTAGAGCTAATATGCTCTTTTTATTACGTGCGCAACCAATAACGCTGTCTTAAATGACTTCTACGGTCCTACGTTTGCCTAAATGTTTCCGCTGTATACAACTTTCGATTTTAATTTTAATTTTTAATTGAGAAAATCTTAGCGATTTAAAAATAAAACGGAAGTGTACAGTACAAAAGGGAATCGGGAATTCCTAGAAAAGTCATTCGAATCACCCAATAGCAGAAATATTAAAGCAAGGGGTCCGTCTTATTATAGTCTTTGGTTTTACTCAATACATTATTTGTGCTACACCATTTTAATACTTTTAAATCATATGACTTCGTATGACCCTTTCAACTGCTGGCCTACCCATAATGACATTTAAACCTGTCGCTCATTTCATTCTACAATGTCACTTTCGAGATTTGTGTGCGATGAAGGAAAAACTAGTCTCTCTCTAAACTTTATATTTATCAATTACACATTAAACGTTCCCACACTCCCTACTCTGCCCAATAATTTCCTTCCTCTTAAACGCTGTGGGGGTGGAAGGTGGAGGTGTGTGTGGGAGGGGAGGTACTGGACGTATACTTTGTTAAAAACCTTCCACGTCTTAATGCCGACATTATGTTATCAAACTAGACGACAAGACTTGCCTTGACCTCATATATTACCACAGACAAAAAAAAAGAAATGTTCAAATATCAATATTTTCCCGCAATCTCGAGGGAGTTAAATTTGAATATATTAAGAGGGCCCTTAAGAGGGCAATGCGTCCTTAAAACAATTTAAAGCTTTGATAAATGATACTGGTGCAAAACATAGGCCCTATTTTTCAGAACAATGTGCGTTAATTTAGTTTTTGTATTAAACTGGCAACATTGATATCCTGATGTTGCAGTTATGACTGTTAAAAGGGCTGATTTAACTTGCAACCACCCCTGAGAGTGAGACGGCTTTTCTCCGTGCTATTTGCCACCAAAACGAAATGCAGAAATACACAGCACGTTTTCCACGTTTGTTCGTGGTTTCCGCATTTTGACCACGTCGATACGGCGTGGTTAGGCTTGCCATATCTAGCTGGGACACTCTGAGATGGGGGTGTAGTAATGAACTAAAAATGTATTTAATATGATTACTTTTTTATTTAGAACACAATTATATGGAACTTTTTGCGGCAGATTTTTCGGAAGATTTCTTTTTTTTCAGCAGGTCATTTTTCCCTTTTACGTATTTATAAAACTCCATGCAAGTCAGTCTGGTATATTCTCATATTATGGCGCTAGATCGAGAAGGTACTTGCATCGTCGATACAAGATACACAACATGAAACGCCATCTGTGAGACGACCTTGTCAACATAAACTTGTTGACATAGATAAAACTAACTGAGGCTGCATATACATGTTACGCTAACAGATAGCGTCACTTCAGTACTTGAGCCAAGCTCGTAACAGTATTTTGCAAAATCGGGACAAAAGTGGGTCTTGTCGGGATGTCGGGACAAGAAGGCCCTTAACGGTGACAGTCCCGATATATCGGGACGGATGGCAACCCTTGGCGTGGTGTGCCTACTGGGGGAGATTCAATGCGTCATATATGACATGAAAGTTGCCCTGGCAAAAACAGATCCAGACATAAGAGAGCCCTTTTCCCGTGTGACATTGATTCATAAAGACGCCCCTGCCAATAAAGTAACATTAATTATTTTTTTTTATATAATGTAGACACAATAGTTTTCTATAGATAGCATATAAATAGTAGGTTATGAATAAGGGTGGATTCAACTGCCTATCTATAATTTGCAATAAAGTTGTGTTTGGTTTAACATAATGTTGAAACTCAAGTTCTTTCGCGAAGAAGAAGAAAGAACCCACAGCACGAGTTGATTAGGTACCGTTGGACCTAATTGATCATGGGGCCGGTGAAGCAGCGTTCACCAGTTTCAGTGGCCACGGCATACCAGGGGATATGTGGCCAGCACAATGCCCAGCCACCTTTACTTTACCCCAACTATGTCAGGTACCCATTTGAGCTGGGTAGACTCAGGGACACACCCGAGTCCAGGGAAAAAATCCTAGCCTTGCCCAGGATTCGAACCCAGGACAGTTCATTAAGACACTCTAAATAAAGATGTCATGTGTTTGTGTGTGTGTGTGTGTTTATTTTATGCCTCAATTCGATATTCAAATTCAATTAAGACAGCAGGTCGGCAACCTATTGCTAGTAGTGTGCCAAACAAGGATTTCTTAATCATTCAGCGCGCCAACAGCATGAAAGTGTTATCATATCTATCTTACGCTTATCTGTGGTTTGAGTATAGTCTTGCATTTTTATTAGTGTTTTAAATGATGTTACGGTAAGTTGCTGTTTTTCATCGTTTGATCAGGCTACCCATTCCATGCCCGGATGCCACTAGGGAAGGAAGAGTATTTATATGCATTCATTTGTTCTTGCATATGGGATAAGAAAATCGTGTTTGTCCCTGTTTATATGAGCATTGTAATAGAGTGTTATTGTGTTGTATTTCTAAGCTAGAATTTAATGACTTGTGTATTTTTACTATTTACTCTTAGTCCTTCTCTAATTATTGTGTTACTTTGTCAGTTGTTAATTCTCACTAGTACTGAACCTTGCATGTTGTAAGTCAACTATTTTTAAATATTTTAAATACATTATTTTTATAATACAATTAATGTTATACCGTAGTTAGACCAAGAACAAAAATTTCATTACCTAACTTTCATGTTAATGTCTAAAAAAATATCATTTTTTTTTGGCTGTTAAGAACAAATTCTAGCATTAATCTAAAAATTCATTATAATTTTATCTCGGCTTAAGAGATCCCTTATAAAGTTTTAGTTTCGAAATATCACAACACAGGTTTTCATCAATATAGTTAAGCGGTGTAGATACACTGTAACTATTAAAACTGGGTAGTTACTGTAATGTTTAAAAATGCATATACACATTTTCATTCATGCAATATTTATGTAATTTTTATTTTACCTTTTATAGGTAAATCATTTTAAAGTTATAAATTGTAAGCCATATGGTTTTTATATTCAGGAAAATAAAATACATATTTGAAATATTAACGCAAATAAAACGTGTAAATTATCTCCCTTTAATTTAATTAAATTTTCCAAACTTGATTCTAAAGTGAAACCAAACCAATTATCTTTTGTAATGTGACAAATATTACGTATTATTTATTATTTCTCAATACGAATACAGCATTATGGTTTTCATTTCAAGATGTAATTAGAGGTATAAAATTAGTTATAAAATTAGTGTGCCTTAAACTGTTGTAAAAAAAAAAATGTCCTTCATTAATCGTTTTATTCGATTTAAGGAATTGGATTTTTAAACATGTATCATTACAAGTACAAGTACATAATATAATGCTAGTATATATGTCTCTTATATTTATTAAAATAAAAAAAATAAAGAAATACAATTGTTTTAGAATAAATTGTATGCATGCTTAATTAAATAAGTTGAGCGTAAAAGCTCTTGAATGCTATCAGTCTTTATCAAATTAATGAGCGACCTGTCATTGAATGCTCTTCGCTAATTGTTCAAGGTCAGGTACATATTGAGTCACTTCTGGGTGGTCAAGTGTAAGTGATTTTATTGTCTGCTTAAAACAGCATTCATGTTTCGATATAAATTGTTTACGAGTGTAAGTTGAATCAAAAGCTGAAAGTAGAGCAAATGCCTAGCAGCTGAGAAGAGCAGACGACTTTCCTACACATCTTCCTTCCAGATTTTTGCTGCAAATTGCCTTTGTTCAGAAAACTTTGAGTGCTTCGGTGAACTTCTGAAAGAGCCTATCTATCCGGCTTAATATATGACTTACATTAATGAAGTAGTTAACTATTTTTAAATTGATTTCACTGCAAATTATATCCAGTTTTACTGCAAGATATGTCCAGTTTCACTGCAAGATATGTCCAGTTTTACTGCAAGATATGTCCAGTTTCACTGCAAGATATGTCCAGTTTCACTGCAAGATATGTCCAGTTTCACTGCAAGATATGTCCAGTTTCACTGCAAGATATGTCCAGTTTCACTGCAAGATATGTCCAGTTTCACTGCAAGATATGTCCAGTTTCACTGCAAGATATGTCCAGTTTCACTGCAAGATATGTCCAGTTTCACTGCAAGATATGTCCAGTTTCACTGCAAGATATGTCCAGTTTCACTGCAAGATATGTCCAGTTTCACTGCAAGATATGTCCAGTTTCAATGCAAGATATGTCCAGTTTCACTGCAAGATATGTCCAGTTTCAATGCAAGATATGTCCAGTTTCAATGCAAGATATGTCCAGTTTCAATGCAAGATATGTCCAGTTTCAATGCAAGATATATCCAGTTTCAATGCAAGATATGTCCAGTTTCAATGTAAATCCATTCCAGGGGGTCTAACAGTTCAAGTGCTGTTTGACCCCGTCCTTGAAAATGTAAGTTCAACTCACTGAAATTTGTCGTTAGGCCATTCAGACATTTCGGCTTCAACAGTCAGTTTTCTTCATTCAAAATGTGTTGTTGTTGTTTTTTCTATCAAGAAACATCTTAATTGCTTCCAGACAAGAAACGAATCTATCCAAGACTTAACCTCGTCCAAGCCTAATAGCACTGTGTGCAACACAGCAGACGTTAATTATGCTGACGTACATTGCTTTGACTTACATAAAACGAATCGCATTCTTGAAAATCGCACTACGGGCTAAGTCTGACACGCGTGCCATAGATTGCCAACTCTTGCTCTATTCTATTTCGCGTCTTGTTTTTATATTTTCTCGTTCAATCCTCGGCAAATGATTGTCTGCTTGCCTTGGTTCCATGCTCGTGTATCTCCCAATGAATGTTTTTTGTATATCTCCCAATCTTTACTGGCTCTAATCCTGTAATTGAACCGTTCTCTCCCTTTAGCACCTACATTCATTCTCTCCCTTTAGCACCCATTCATTCTCTCCCTTTAGCCCCCATTCATTCTCTCCCCTTTTTCTTTTCTGTCAAGGGGACAAAATTATCAGTAATTGACCTTATTAAATATTTCTTCTTCAATTTTTTTTCATTCTTCCATGTTACTGACATTGCTTGTTATATCAACGTAGTTTATATTCTGTATAGATTTTCATATTTTTAGCGTCTTTGTTTTATATCGCTCTTCTGGTCTTTGTTTTATATCGCTCTTCTGGTCTTTGTTTTATATCGCTCTTCTGGTCTTTGTTTTATAACGCTCTTCTGGTCATTGTTTTATATCTATATTTGTTTGTACAAATCATTTGATAAGATCAAAGCATACCAAGCAATCCCCTTCCACCCCCCCCTCCCTCCAATGTCTTTAATCTTAACCTGGCACATCTATAAACATACAAACTGAATGTTTGTGCCAATCATTCCAATGAAAGGTCACTTAAAGACACGTGACCTCAAATTAAAATAATCGGTCTGAAAAAAAGTGTCTTTTCTTTGAGGTTTGCGGTTTCAGATCTTATACGTATTCTTATTAGTATAATTCTTAGAAGGGGGCACGGTGGTCGTGCCGCAGCGCGTTCGGCTGATGAACGGAAGATCCTGGGTTCGAATCCTGGTGTAGGCTAGGTTTTTTTTCGCCGGGTCTGGAAGGTTGTCACTGATATTATCCAGCTCTGATGAGTACCTGACCTTTGTTCGGGTAAAGTAACGGCGGCTGAGCATAGTGCTGGCCACACAATCACCTAGTCTGACGTGGCCACAGAAATTGGTGAACGCTGCTTCACTCGACCTGTGGATCTAATTGGTCCGACGGGTACTTTACTTATATTTCTTAGAATTCCAGCTGTGACGCTAGTCTCTACGGTTAAATTCCTTACCCGGAAAATCATGTTGTTTCTTATAAGCTTTACTTTACGATTTATGTTTCTTGAAATTGACGTTTACTTTTTAAAATCATTATAACTTTCTCTTCTTTGTTGTCTTTAGACATTTTTTTGCTGTAGCTATACGTAATTGTTACCGCGGGCAACGCCGGATAATTTAGCTAGTTGAAAAAAAATGCTACATCCGTTCGTGCAATTTTTGGAAGTTTAGGGTGGGTTTTTGGTTTAGACACTATCTTGAAAAATGGTGTGACCGCAGAGGCTACACATCAACAAACACACTTGTCATATGGTTCATTGGCCATGTTGGACTCTTTATATTTAAACTTTCTTAACTTGGTTGTCTAAACGTAACATTGATTTTAATACAACAATGTTGACGGAAAACGTTGACATACGTGAAATGGAATACGTTATAAAATTTATGATTATTCATGCACTCCTAATGTTCACGAGAATCGTGTCGTACTCTGAGCGGGAATAAGAGGGCCATTCTCCTAGAGGGGCATTATTTGTGGCGCAATTTTTCACATCAGACGCTTTTTTCGTTCCTTTTCTACCACGGGTTTCCCAGATTTATTACGTCGTTTTGGGCAATAAGGAAACGGGGAGTGGGGGCGATGGGGGTCTATACTATTGTGAAGAAGTTAAACGAACTCGCTACTGAGATTCGGCTGCGTTCTTGCGTATAGTTTTTCGGGGCATTGTGGCGGCAGCGCATTCGACTGGCGATCCGAAGGTTCTGGTTCAAATCCTGGTGCAGGCTAGAAATTTCTTCCCGGGACTTGAGGGTGTCCTTGAGTCTACCCAGCGCTGTTAAGGGGTAACGTAAAGGCGGCCGGGCATTGTGCTGGCCACCCATCCCCTAGTAGGTCGTGGCCACATAAACTGGTGAACGTTGCTTCACCAGCCCTATGATAAGTTTGGTCCGAAAGGTACTGCACATTTACTTACATATAATTTATACAATGTCAGAACACACACCTGTTTTTTTTTCTCTCTCTCTTAAACACATTTGATAAACGCTCTCACCCACGGCTCGTGTCTTTTGTGAACCATCTCGCTCTGTAAGTACTTTTAATTTCATAATTATCGAATTTGACCCCTAGTCCATCGGAACCGTCCACCCAACGTACAGTTGCTCTAGCTACTACACTCATACTAGGGAAAACGTTTTCATGTAAGAGAAAACCTGTGTTTGTTTCTACATCAGGTTTGGTATTTGAAACTGGACACGCGGTGGCTTAGCGTTGGACTACCATTCTGAAGGTCACTGGGTTGAAAGATTTTATTCAGGTAAAAAGCTCCATTCTTTGTGTGTGAGTGACTTTGTTCCGGGTCTGGGTTATGTCCCTTGAGTCTAACCAGCTGTGATGAATAACTGGCATGAGTTGAGATAAATTCTTACGCGTTGATCTGGTCACACAATCCCGTACTTTTGTTGTTTATATTCACTTGTCTGTGGGTGCTGTTATTCTCCACAACAAACCATTCTTACCGAACTTCACCGCAAGCTTCTGCTCCAAAAAGTTTGGGAATAAACGCACAAGGTGGCTAACAGCACTAGTCTATATTTTCTTGAAAATATCCAAAAGTGTGTTTTTATATTTATTTTATTTTTTTATTTGGGGGGGGGGGGGGGGAAAGGCACCATGGCAGAGCGTTCGGTAAAGTAAAGGCGGCTGTACATAGTGCTGGCCACACAATCACATAGTATGCCGTGGCCACAGAAACTAGTGAACGCAGCTTCACGCCGGCCCAATGGATCAATTTGGTCCGACGGGATGCTTTACTTTTACTTTTTACCAAAGGTCCTGGGTTCGAATCCAGGTGAAGGCTAGAATTTGTTTTGCGGTCTGGAGGGTGTCCCACTGACTCCACCCAGCTCTGATTGGTTGCCTGACTTTAGTTGGGGTAAAGTAAAGGCGGCTGGGCATTGTGCTGGCCATACAATCCCCTAGTATGTCGCTGCTACACCTGCCCCATGAATCAATTTGGTCCGCCGGGATACTTCACTTTTATCTTTATTTTAAAGTAGTTTGTTTATATATCTCTCTCTATATATATATAAAGCTCGTGTTTATGTCCCCACGGATCCCCATTGGTCAATTTGAAAACACGTGAGTTTGTGTCACTGACCTATTTAGGCCTAGGCCTATATACTTTTAAATAATTTTTCACATCGGACATGTGTCTTCGCTAGCTCAGTGGTTAACGTAGCGGACTGCTCTGCGGGCGACCCGGGTTCGATTCTCCAGTTAGACTATACCTTTTTTTTCTACATTTTCTTTTTCAAATTTTTAAAAACAAAAAAAATTGTAAATGTACGCAGTACGGGCAATTTAGATGTTTGTTAAATAAAAATACTTGCCTATTTTTTAACCCGATTACAATATTTATTTTAAATTACTTTCCTAAAAGTCTTCAATAAAAAAAATAATAATAATTTAAATATTAGATTTAGAGCTTTCTTTTAATTGTAGTTTATACATTGTTATCTGCAGCTTATACACTCCGGTTTTTTTTTCAACCGGGCAACGCCGGGCAATGTAGCTTGTATATATATATATATATATATATATATAATGTTAAACACTTTACCCCTGGCCCTATTAATGGTAATGGTCTGAAGAAAGGATTACTTACATACTATATATAGAATGTGTAATACTATTGACTATATTATATCCAAAGGAAAAATTATTGCCTGACTAGGGAGAGGCTTTGGGGGTTAGCGTAGGAAGAATGCATTTTGTCTTACAGTTGTTATGCTTCATTACTCACTGTGCCATACATACAGCAGACGATTCGATCGGACAATTTGGTTGATGTATCGTGAGCAAGAGCTCTTTTAACTAATTGGAATTCTTTTATCTCGAGTATTGGTAACGGTTACTTCTTGTTTTTTGTTTCTTTTATTTAAGCTGGATCAGAATTCTCTCCACAATTTGTGAAGTGGGTCGGATCAGTCCATTTTGTTCTGGCCAACTTCCGGCTAAAGTCAAGGAAGTAGTGTTACCTAGTAAGTAGTCGTTGCTTAGATCTGTGACCTGGACGTTTCTTGTATTATATTCTTTGCCTGCTTCCTTGTGTATGTTTTTTTTTATTGGGTTTGACCGGCCTCAAAAGTTGTTCATGGAACCTTCAATTCCCTTTGTCGTTAATGTTATTTATCTTGATGTTTTGTATCGTTGTTCACTGATGTTCCCCTTCCTTCCTTTCGCCATCACCTGCACTCCCGGTCTCGGTTCACTTGTGTGACTCCTGCGTGTGTCGTTAAGGTTACTATCTTTGGCTGATATTTTGGACCATTATAGTTTGGGCCGTAGAACAGTGTCCAGAAGTTTCGGGGAGGATAAGGTAAGAATGGTCACATACATAGGTCAGAGCCCCCAGCAGTGATTTCAAAAGTCAGTCCCTTGCGGCTGTGAGCACGGTATGTTTTTTTTTTCCTACTTTATTGCGTTAACTTCTATAAAAGCCATACTTTATGGACATAGTCTACTTCTATAAAAGCCATACTTTATTGAAATAGTCTACTTCTATAAAAGCCATACTTTATTGACATAGTCTACTTCTATAAAAGCCATACTTTATTGACATAGTCTACTTCTATAAAAGCCATACTTTATTGACATAGTCTACTTCTATAAAAGCCATACTTTATTGAAATAGTCTACTTCTATAAAAGCCATACTTTATTGACATAGTCTACTTCTATAAAAGCCATACTTTATTGACATAGTCTACTTCTATAAAAGCCATACTTTATTGACATAGTCTACTTCTATAAAAGCCATACTTTATTGACATTGGATAATCTATAAGCCGTGATACTGATAAAACATTAGGTGGCCAACATAAATACCCTGTATTTCCTCTGTGAAATATTTCTGGTCAGTTCAAGTCGCCCCCACACCTTCTTTGTGTGGGCCTCTTTCCTCATTCTAAATTTCTAATTATCTCTCTCCATATCAGTGGTTCCCAACCTTGCTAATGCCGCGACCCCTTTAATATAGCTTCTAATAGTAGTGAGCCCCCCCCCCCCAACCATCAAATTATTTTCGTCGCTACCTCAAATTGTAAGTGTTCTTTCGCAGAAGTTATCATCGTAAATCAATTTATCTGGTTCAATGTCTTGGTCCTCAAATAAAGTTATCATCGTAAATCAATTTATCTGGTTCAATGTCTTGGTCCTCAAATAAAGTTATCATCGTAAATCAATTTATCTGGTTCAATGTCTTGGTCCTCAAATAAAGTTATCATCGTAAATCAATTTATCTGGTTCAATGTCTTGGTCCTCAAATAAAGTTATCATCGTAAATCAATTTATCTGGTTCAATGTCTTGGTCCTCAAATAAAGTTATCATCGTAAATCAATTTATCTGGTTCAATGTCTTGGTCCTCAAATAAAGTTATCATCGTAAATCAATTTATCTGGTTCAATGTCTTGGTCCTCAAATAAAGTTATCATCGTAAATCAATTTATCTGGTTCAATGTCTTGGTCCTCAAATAAAGTTATCATCGTAAATCAATTTATCAGGTTCAATGTCTTGGTCCTCAAATAAAGTTATCATCGTAAATCAATTTATCTGGTTCAATGTCTTGGTCCTCAAATAAAGTTATCATCGTAAATCAATTTATCTGGTTCAATGTCTTGGTCCTCAAATAAAGTTATCATCGTAAATCAATTTATCTGGTTCAATGTCTTGGTCCTCAAATAAAGTTATCATCGTAAATCAATTTATCTGGTTCAATGTCTTGGTCCTCAAATAAAGTTATCATCGTAAATCAATTTATCTGGTTCAATGTCTTGGTCCTCAAATAAAGTTATCATCGTAAATCAATTTATCTGGTTCAATGTCTTGGTCCTCAAATAAAGTTATCATCGTAAATCAATTTATCTGGTTCAATGTCTTGGTCCTCAAATAAAGTTATCATCGTAAATCAATTTATCTGGTTCAATGTCTTGGTCCTCAAATAAAGTTATCATCGTAAATCAATTTATCTGGTTCAATGTCTTGGTCCTCAAATAAAGTTATCATCGTAAATCAATTTATCTGGTTCAATGTCTTGGTCCTCAAATAAAGTTATCATCGTAAATCAATTTATCTGGTTCAATGTCTTGGTCCTCAAATAAAGTTATCATCGTAAATCAATTTATCTGGTTCAATGTCTTGGTCCTCAAATAAAGTTATCATCGTAAATCAATTTATCTGGTTCAATGTCTTGGTCCTCAAATAAAGTTATCATCGTAAATCAATTTATCTGGTTCAATGTCTTGGTCCTCAAATAAAGTTATCATCGTAAATCAATTTATCTGGTTCAATGTCTTGGTCCTCAAATAAAGTTATCATCGTAAATCAATTTATCTGGTTCAATGTCTTGGTCCTCAAATAAAGTTATCATCGTAAATCAATTTATCTGGTTCAATGTCTTGGTCCTCAAATAAAGTTATCATCGTAAATCAATTTATCTGGTTCAATGTCTTGGTCCTCAAATAAAGTTATCATCGTAAATCAATTTATCTGGTTCAATGTCTTGGTCCTCAAATAAAGTTATCATCGTAAATCAATTTATCTGGTTCAATGTCTTGGTCCTCAAATAAAGTTATCATCGTAAATCAATTTATCTGGTTCAATGTCTTGGTCCTCAAATAAAGTTATCATCGTAAATCAATTTATCTGGTTCAATGTCTTGGTCCTCAAATAAAGTTATCATCGTAAATCAATTTATCTGGTTCAATGTCTTGGTCCTCAAATAAAGTTATCATCGTAAATCAATTTATCTGGTTCAATGTCTTGGTCCTCAAATAAAGTTATCATCGTAAATCAATTTATCTGGTTCAATGTCTTGGTCCTCAAATAAAGTTATCATCGTAAATCAATTTATCTGGTTCAATGTCTTGGTCCTCAAATAAAGTTATCATCGTAAATCAATTTATCTGGTTCAATGTCTTGGTCCTCAAATAAAGTTATCATCGTAAATCAATTTATCTGGTTCAATGTCTTGGTCCTCAAATAAAGTTATCATCGTAAATCAATTTATCTGGTTCAATGTCTTGGTCCTCAAATAAAGTTATCATCGTAAATCAATTTATCTGGTTCAATGTCTTGGTCCTCAAATAAAGTTATCATCGTAAATCAATTTATCTGGTTCAATGTCTTGGTCCTCAAATAAAGTTATCATCGTAAATCAATTTATCTGGTTCAATGTCTTGGTCCTCAAATAAAGTTATCATCGTAAATCAATTTATCTGGTTCAATGTCTTGGTCCTCAAATAAAGTTATCATCGTAAATCAATTTATCTGGTTCAATGTCTTGGTCCTCAAATAAAGTTATCATCGTAAATCAATTTATCTGGTTCAATGTCTTGGTCCTCAAATAAAGTTATCATCGTAAATCAATTTATCTGGTTCAATGTCTTGGTCCTCAAATAAAGTTATCATCGTAAATCAATTTATCTGGTTCAATGTCTTGGTCCTCAAATAAAGTTATCATCGTAAATCAATTTATCTGGTTCAATGTCTTGGTCCTCAAATAAAGTTATCATCGTAAATCAATTTATCTGGTTCAATGTCTTGGTCCTCAAATAAAGTTATCATCGTAAATCAATTTATCTGGTTCAATGTCTTGGTCCTCAAATAAAGTTATCATCGTAAATCAATTTATCTGGTTCAATGTCTTGGTCCTCAAATAAAGTTATCATCGTAAATCAATTTATCTGGTTCAATGTCTTGGTCCTCAAATAAAGTTATCATCGTAAATCAATTTATCTGGTTCAATGTCTTGGTCCTCAAATAAAGTTATCATCGTAAATCAATTTATCTGGTTCAATGTCTTGGTCCTCAAATAAAGTTATCATCGTAAATCAATTTATCTGGTTCAATGTCTTGGTCCTCAAATAAAGTTATCATCGTAAATCAATTTATCTGGTTCAATGTCTTGGTCCTCAAATAAAGTTATCATCGTAAATCAATTTATCTGGTTCAATGTCTTGGTCCTCAAATAAAGTTATCATCGTAAATCAATTTATCTGGTTCAATGTCTTGGTCCTCAAATAAAGTTATCATCGTAAATCAATTTATCTGGTTCAATGTCTTGGTCCTCAAATAAAGTTATCATCGTAAATCAATTTATCTGGTTCAATGTCTTGGTCCTCAAATAAAGTTATCATCGTAAATCAATTTATCTGGTTCAATGTCTTGGTCCTCAAATAAAGTTATCATCGTAAATCAATTTATCTGGTTCAATGTCTTGGTCCTCAAATAAAGTTATCATCGTAAATCAATTTATCTGGTTCAATGTCTTGGTCCTCAAATAAAGTTATCATCGTAAATCAATTTATCTGGTTCAATGTCTTGGTCCTCAAATAAAGTTATCATCGTAAATCAATTTATCTGGTTCAATGTCTTGGTCCTCAAATAAAGTTATCATCGTAAATCAATTTATCTGGTTCAATGTCTTGGTCCTCAAATAAAGTTATCATCGTAAATCAATTTATCTGGTTCAATGTCTTGGTCCTCAAATAAAGTTATCATCGTAAATCAATTTATCTGGTTCAATGTCTTGGTCCTCAAATAAAGTTATCATCGTAAATCAATTTATCTGGTTCAATGTCTTGGTCCTCAAATAAAGTTATCATCGTAAATCAATTTATCTGGTTCAATGTCTTGGTCCTCAAATAAAGTTATCATCGTAAATCAATTTATCTGGTTCAATGTCTTGGTCCTCAAATAAAGTTATCATCGTAAATCAATTTATCTGGTTCAATGTCTTGGTCCTCAAATAAAGTTATCATCGTAAATCAATTTATCTGGTTCAATGTCTTGGTCCTCAAATAAAGTTATCATCGTAAATCAATTTATCTGGTTCAATGTCTTGGTCCTCAAATAAAGTTATCATCGTAAATCAATTTATCTGGTTCAATGTCTTGGTCCTCAAATAAAGTTATCATCGTAAATCAATTTATCTGGTTCAATGTCTTGGTCCTCAAATAAAGTTATCATCGTAAATCAATTTATCTGGTTCAATGTCTTGGTCCTCAAATAAAGTTATCATCGTAAATCAATTTATCTGGTTCAATGTCTTGGTCCTCAAATAAAGTTATCATCGTAAATCAATTTATCTGGTTCAATGTCTTGGTCCTCAAATAAAGTTATCATCGTAAATCAATTTATCTGGTTCAATGTCTTGGTCCTCAAATAAAGTTATCATCGTAAATCAATTTATCTGGTTCAATGTCTTGGTCCTCAAATAAAGTTATCATCGTAAATCAATTTATCTGGTTCAATGTCTTGGTCCTCAAATAAAGTTATCATCGTAAATCAATTTATCTGGTTCAATGTCTTGGTCCTCAAATAAAGTTATCATCGTAAATCAATTTATCTGGTTCAATGTCTTGGTCCTCAAATAAAGTTATCATCGTAAATCAATTTATCTGGTTCAATGTCTTGGTCCTCAAATAAAGTTATCATCGTAAATCAATTTATCTGGTTCAATGTCTTGGTCCTCAAATAAAGCAGATAAGGCAGGTGTCTCACTTCCTGAGACCAGCAAAAAATATGTGTTTTCCGATGGTCTTAGGCGATCCCCAGTGACATTGTCGTTCGACCCCAAAGGGGTCGCTACCCACAGGTTGGGAACCGCTGCTCTATATGATATCCGCCCTTTTATTGTTTTTTTTTGCTATTTTAAGAGACTTGTATTATCCAAAAATTGTCACCTGTTCCTTGTTCATGTTAAACAAAGTTGCCCTCGAGAACGAACCCTCGTAGTAAACTCAGCATTTCTCCCTTTTTTTTTTAAATTAAATTCTCACGAGCGCCGCCTAGGGAAGACATCTCGTATCCGCCGTATTTACAATGAACACTGATAGATGAATAGAGGCGCTCGTCTTAATGTGTGTCGGTGACTACGTCATTTCCTGTATGTGAATGCCGAGGCTAATGAATATGCAATTGTATGATTGGCCCGCGAGACGCGCGTGCTTCTGGCGAGGGAAGTTGCTATCAAGGGAGTTGATGGTTAGCCGGAATCATTGACAGAGTTATCCCTTGTAATGAAGCAGCAGTTCTCTTCTCTTGGATTTTTATTTTAATTTTTTTTTATCTAGGGAATAAACGGGTTATTATTCTATTGCCGGTAGAACGTTAGCGCTCTTAATTATGACAATGTAATTTATAAAGTGTTTAGCAATTCACTCAACAATATGGGGAAAAAGAGGGGGGAGATTCAACGATTATACAAAGATTATAGCTATTCTTTATATTTCACGTGGCCCACTATATGTAAGTGTCAGGGAACGTCTTGTATCTATTATAGGCTTATTTGATCAACACATTTTTATATATTATTTATTAGCTTTATTTCTTTTACAAAGTTGTGTATTGCTATATATAGATCTAGTCAAGTATCCCCGTTGTACCGATTTCAAACATATGGCCGGCCTGTGAAGCAGCGTTCAACAGTCTCTGCAGCCACTGCATGCAAAGAGATTGTGTGGCCCAAACAATGCCCAGCTGCCTTACCCATCAGTGTTGGGTCGACTCGGGAGCAAACCCTAGCCTTTACCAGGATTCGAAACCAGGGTCTTCAGAACGACAGTCGAGTGCGCTTTCCCTCGATTCCGTTGCCACCATATCGGCATGCATATCACGGGAAAATGTAAGCGTGTATCTCTGTATCTGTTTATCTGACTGTTTATACATCTGTATGTCCATCTGTTTATCTGACTGTTTATACATCTGTATGTCCATCTGTTTATCTGACTGTTTATACATCTGTATGTCCATCTGTTTATCTGACTGTTTATACATCTGTATGTCCATCTGTTTATCTGACTGTTTATACATCTGTATGTCCATCTGTTTATCTGACTGTTTATACATCTGTATGTCCATCTGTTTATCTGACTGTTTATACATCTGTATGTCCATCTGTTTATCTGACTGTTTATACATCTGTATGTCCATCTGTTTATCTGACTGTTTATACATCTGTATGTCCATCTGTTTATCTGACTGTTTATACATCTGTATGTCCATCTGTTTATCTGACTGTTTATATATCTGTATGTCCATCTGTTTATCAATCGATACATATTTCTATTTATCTCTCTAACAATCTTTATTACGGAGAAGGAAAATAATATCCATTTTCTCTATCAATCTATCGATCTATCTATCTATCTATCTATCTATCTATCTATCTATCTATCTATCTATCTATCTATCTATCTATCTATCTATCTATCTATCTATCTGTCTATCTATCTGTCTATCTATCTATCTATCTATCTATCTATCTATCTATCTATCTATCTATCTGTCTGTCTGTCTGTCTATCTATCTATCTATATATCTATATATATATATATATATATATATATATATATATATATCTATATATATATATATCGATCGATCGATCGATCTAACTATATCTCTCTATCTATCTATCTTTCTATATATCTATCAATCTATCTTTATATCTATCTTTATATCTATATATCTATTTATCTATCTACATTGCATCTCTTTTAGTTCGTGAGTTTCTATTTAATTACCTATAATTTCTCCTATTAACGAATCTATTTAAACTGTCACTCTGCACCCGCACTCTTTCTCACTCTCTCTCTCTCCCACTCTTTCTATTTGTGATTAGTATTGAATTACACACAATGCTAACGTGTTATGTTAATTGAACATTCAAATACGTCTAAGTTTAATCCTATGAAACACACCTTTAGAAACGTGTAGTTTATAAGAAAAATCGCCCCCCCCCCCCACCCCCCTTGTTAGTTGAAACTCTACAGTGAAAATCCATCTTGAGCAGTCTTCTGAACCCTATTGCTTTGCTGGATTGGTCTCTTTTTGTTCTGCTATTGTTTACGCTAAACATGTCTTAGTATGCGGGTGTATGCGTGTTTGTGTGTTTGTTTTTTAAACAACATTTTTACACGTTATGCTGTTAATGTTTCTATCAGGTGGATTGTTTTGGACGCTATGACAAAGATCTGGTTTATCGTAAACGTCTTCAAAATTGTTTTACGTTTCTTGAAAATGTTCATCGTACGTTCATTAAGTCCCAGTGGTCTGCAACATTTTTCGTCGTCGGGGCGTGCTGTGTCCCGCGGGCCGCCTTTCACACACCATCCTGTTAACTAGCCCGTACGACTAACAAGGGCAACAAGGAGAGCATAAATTTACATTATATAGTAAAATGTGAAAGCTGTGTTTGTAATGATAACCGTCAAGAGACGAATGTGGTAATAGTCGTAAAAGTCTGAATACCAATACATCTCACTACATCTCCCTCTTTCAGTCATTCCAATAGCTACCTAGCAGAACGAGTTTTTAGAAAAGTTGATCTGACGGGTGGGCCAGGCAAAATTCAAAACTATCTTTAAAGTTAAGTAAAGTTTGTGAATTATGCTATAATTTAAAAAAAAAATACAGACGTTACAGTCACCAAAAGAAATGGGTCGTCGGTCCAGCAAGATTCAAAATTCAAATTTTAAAGAAGAAAAAAATAAGATGGCGGATGAGAACTACCTAATCGCTAAAAAGGGAAAATGTGTAGAAGAAGATTTGAAAGTTAAGTGTCGGCACTTACTGGAAGATTGGTCATTTGAAGTATTTTAACAAAGACATATGTTCTTGCAGCTCACAAAAAAAAAAGAAACCCACAACAAAATATCCACAAATAAAATTTAAATTTAAACTATGTACGTTCAATACCGGTAAATAGGTAAATAGTTAAACGGTAAGCTTGAAGACATTTATCACATATACCGGTATAGTTTGCAAAAGTGTTGGTAGAAAGTTTGGGAGTTTAGTCCGTGTTTACCCTTAGACCAGATGCATGTTTGTGTTTGTACGAGACTAGGGTTCGATGTCTACGCTAATTCTACACCTTGAATCCAGTGGGATATCATCGTCATTCACTATCGTGAGCGATTAGTATAACCCCCTCCTCCCTTACATTCAGACACGCACTAAATCCCTTTCGTTTGAGTCCTGGACTGGTCTAGGTCTATATGAGCCAGTTGGTACTACACCTGTTCAAAACTCCAAGTAATGAATGAAGTATTGATTTAATCTGACGTGTATGTTTAGATCGATTCTGACAGGTTTTGCAGTCATGTTTGTTGGGGAAGTGCTTTGCCATGTTTCTCCTCCCCCCCCGCCACCCCGCCCCATTAATCCTGGGACTGTGAGTGTAAACAGTTGATCGCCTGTGCTCTAATTGTGACTGCACTTGTTTGTTTTATAAAACTGCCCTCGAGATCGGTGTCGGTAAATGATTGTGGGAGTAAGAACACGAGTACACAATCTCAGCAGCAATTACTTTCACTTGTTCCAAACATAGAGGCGAAAAAAAACACCACGTAAACCGGAGGGGTGTAGGTTGGTGGGGGAATAAAACAAGAGTTCTCATTGTGTGCTGCACCCATTGCCCTCCCATCCACAATGTCGTCATTTATGTTTCCTTTGTTATCTTCATTTTCCTACATAATGTGTTCAATTTCTTATCGAAGTATCTCTTTCTTCTTTTCTTCGGTGACGTTCAACGCATAAACTCATGACGTCATGATTACGTTTCAACGTTAGCGTTGTGGAATCCTATTGCTTTTTCTTTGGCTTTTCGATAAAGTGAACGATTATCTATTTCAGTTATAATATGATTGCCGAATGACTTGACCTATTTCCTTTAATTCCTTGTGGAAGAAAGGGCCTCGATTGTCGAATGATGGCAAGTTAATTAGAATCTATATACGACAAAATAATGTGAGTTCTTTAAGTGGAATTATCTGTGGAAGCAAATTTATCGACTCTTTGACATGCTTAGTCATCAATATTTCTTGCCTTCTGCACCTCTCTCTCCCTCTCTCTCTCTCTCTCTCACTCACTCTCTCCCTCTCTCTCTCTCCCTCTCCCAATCTCAATATCAACATAAGCCCACGGTTATGCACGCGCAAAGTATGTGTTGGTTTAAATAACATTAACAGTTAAATATAAGCTGCCTACATATAAACTTCTTACACTGAACAAAAAAATGGAGAAGATGAAAGAAGCCCATAATTTAACTTGTGCATCGATACGTAATCAACCAATTCTAGTCTTATCACAAAGTCTATTATGTTGAAAGAACGAACTTAGTGTTCTCAAACTAGATCGCGAACGTTATCATAATATGGTCTAACGTTTGATTTATAGTTTTAATCTTATCTTATATATTACAGACGCTCCATCTATAAAAAAAGAAAAGATTATTGCGTCCTACGCTCATCCGTGAGCCTAGTCTAGTTTTGCATTTTTAATAATGTTTTAAATGATGTTAAAAGTTACTTGTTTTCCTGGTATCTTCAGGCAACCCATTCCATGCCATTTTATAACCAAGTCTGGGATACGTCTTTAGTGCAGTATAGACGGGTTGGCTAATAGCGTATCTTGAGCACGGGAATTACATTCGAGCGTTGCCTTGGAACCTAATACCATGATAACTTAATGGAAAAGTATAATAAATCATTTACTATTTGCTTTAATTAAAAAAATAAACTTGAACTAAATCCAGCGTTGTCTTTGTTTTATTGTTGTTTCTTGCTTTTAATTCGCTCATTCAATAACTCTGAGTGCTCCACTGTTTTAAACCCTCGATAAAGGGCTCGAAAACTAATTTCCACTTCCTTGTCATATATAAACGACTTTCTAGCACTGAATCATAGCACTGACTTGCACTGGGAGCTGTTACAATTTCAATTCATCTTTTTTTTGTTTTCATTTAATGATTTCGACCTCCATGTGGTTTTGTTATTATATAAGTCCCGGTGGAGATGGGGTGGTGGAGATTGAACCAGGGTTGTGCATTGAGTTTTTGCACCCACACCAATGTGTCTGTATTGTTCAAGTTCAAAACCTTTTTTTTTTTTTTTTTTATTCTAAAAGCTTATATGGAGTCATCATTGTCTGGTAAGAGAGCTGCTCGGATTCATTTTGCTAAGAGTTTAGGTTTCATTAAATTCTTTATTATAGAACGAAGGCCGTGCCATTTTATGGGTTGTAAATATCTGGATTGACTAATTAGCTCGAACTTGAAGACCCAATCCTCTCTCCTTTATGACACCGGTATCACGCTAGGATCTGTCACGATGATGTCACGATGATGATTTAATGCGCTTACAGACAGACGCATTCCTGTCACACGCATTTTGTTTTTATATTCTCTCCACGAGCGTGGAGGCTTTCAAATTGACGCGCGACGGACCGAGCAGACAGCCGAGTGTGGCCCAGTTCTGAGAGCTGCTTGCCGGGCGCCTTATATGGAGAGGGAGGGTGGAGGGTTGGGGAAATGATGGCCTTGAGACGTATTGCCGTCACGCTTGCATACTTGAATCAACGCTTTGCAATATTCTAATTTGGCTTGACGGGTTGAAGGTTAGCTACATGTCGTGTCCAAGACGCAGCTTTTACGAAAAAGGCTTTAAACTCCCTGATGTAAAAAATGCGTGTAAATCTATAAAGATGATTTCGTTATAATTATTTTGTTTTGCTTAAAGGTTTCAAAATGTTGGTTTATTTAGCAGAGACATAAAAATTGGTTGTATTAATTATCTATTGGAACTCTGCTTCACTGGCCCTATGAATCAATTTGGTCAAATGAGATACTTTTCATTGTTGTTGTTGTTGTTTTTTTGTTAGGATTTTTTTCCTGAGTCTGGAGGGTGTTTATGTACGTGGGCTTGATAAAGTGTTGAAATGCCCAGTACATTCTGTCGGTCAGTGTTGCTGCGGACACCACCGCCAATAATTTGCTTCACATCATTTAAAAACAAACACACTTTACTTTGTAGTCTTCCGTTTCTCCGTCATTTTGACGGGCATAACTAATAGTATTTAAATACACTTCCTGAGGTGGCTCAGATCATCTGTTCAGTGAAATGTTAACATGTATAACGTAAACCATAATTTTCGCCTGACTAGAATACACAGTTCCGGTTGAGTCAGTGGAACAGAAGAAAAGCCTTGACAAAATGGGCATGTTTGTTCTAGACTTCTTTCAAATCTTTTACAAAGTAGAAAATGTTTGAAGACTTCTTTTGAGCCAAACATCACAGCTGCTTAGAAATTTTTCGCCTTTTTTTTATTTTTGTTGTTTTAATTTATTTATTTTTTATATAAAATAATTGAAAACTCAGGATGATGGAAAAAAATTAAAAGTAATATAAAAAAAAAGTATATTAAGTACATTAAATGATAATTTTACATTACTTATACCCATAACATAATATGTATCTTCAATGTGGAAACCAACAATTGAAGAAAACATGTTTAAAAACAACTATAACGAAGTCAGAAAGGTCAGTTATAATGTTTAATGAAAGTGAATATTCATAACTGTGGCCGTTACTTTTATATATGCATTGAATTTATCAATCTCAGGGCAGGGCACACTTGAATTAAGTATATACTCACAAATACTGATTCGAAGTAAGTATCAATTCAAATATTTAATGCAACAACATATATACAATATTAAACTGAACAGTCCAAAGCATAGTCTAAAAGCAGGGGTCGGCAACCTTTTGCAAACTGTGTGCCAAATTAGGATTTCTAAACCATTCAGCGTACCCACAGCTTCAAAGTTAACCTACTCTCTATTTATTTTTAATACGACAATATTTGTTAGCGACATAGCAAGAAGTTTCAAGAACAATGCCAAAAAGCAGTGGAGCTTAATAGAGAAAATCGTTAAAGCGTTTTATATTTAATTAAAAATTATCGTGTTTGTGATAGTCATCTGTTTTTATTTTTTGCATTGGTCTATAGAAAATGTATTGTACAAATTTCACATAAAAGGTTAGTGTATAATAATTTTAATACAGATCTAGGTCTTATTAAGAAGAAATAATTCAAACATCTACTATTAGCTCATTATATTTTGATCTCAGCATTACTGAGACTGAGATCTCTTTTACTATTTAAAGGTCCTAAACAAAAAATCAAATAAGTACAATTAAGCGGAATTGATACTTAGTAATCATACAAACTTGGTAGTTAATGTCATGTTTAAAAATGTACATATACATTCTTTAGTCATTATTTATATAATTTTTAATTACATTTTATAGAAATTGTTTGTCCATTTAAAACTTTATTTTTTAAACATTAATAATTACAATTGCATCATACAATGCTAGTAAAGTAAAGTATCCCGTCGGATCAAATTGATCCATAGGGTAGGTAAAGCAGCGTTCACCAGTTTTGTGTGGCCACGGCATACAGGGGATTGTGTTGCCAGCACAAAGCCTAGCTAAACTACCCAATTAACTAAAGGTACCCATCACAGCTGGGTAGACTCAGTATCACCTCCAGGCCCGGGAACAAATTCTAGCCTTCACCAGGATTCCAACCCAGGACGTCCGTTACGCCAGCCGAACGCACTGCCGCTCGACCACCTTGCTCAATAATGATAGTTTAAATGCCGCTTACATTTAATGAAATAATAAAACACATACATTTGTTTTAATAATAAATTATTTTGATGCTTAATTAAAGAAGACGAACATAACAATTATTTTGAATGTAATTAGTCGGTACCAATTAATTAGCGACTTGTCCTTGAATGCACTTCACTAATTGTTCAATGTCAGGTACATATTTAGTTACTTCTGAGTGGTCAACTGTAAGTGACCTCTTTGTATGTTTAAAACAGCTTTCATGTGCGATAAAATCTGTTCACACGTGTAAGTTGAACAGAAATACCTGAAAGTAATGTGAATGCCTAGCAGTTGAGAAATAGCAGATGACTTTCCTAAGCAGCCTCCTTCCAGACTTTCCCCGCAAATTGGGATATTTTGATACCCTTTTTCTAAAGTTTAGAATTTAATTTGCTGCATTTTAAAATTACAAATATCCCTCCATTAAAAAAAGATCCAGATCTAAGCTGGTTGCATTAAGATCAAGCCAGTTAATCTTAACCCTTCTTGTACCGACCTACTTCTATCTATGCTGCCTTCAGTTCCGCTATATACGCGCCGGGACTGTAAGGGTTAATGTGGTATGAAAACAGGAGTCCAAGAATTTAATGTCTTGACTTGGTTTAGAAAACTTCAAAGTACATATGAAAAAGCCTATCTATCTATCTTAATAAACCTTAAATTAGGGAAGTTGTTAAATGTTTTCAAATTGATTTATTGGCAATATATATTCAGTTTCAATGCACATCCAATCCAGTGGTCTAAATGCAAGTTCAACTCACTGAAATGTGTCGCTTTGTCATTCAGAAACATCGGCTTCAACAGTCAGTTCTCCTCATTCAATATCGAAAAATGTATTTTTTTAAAATCAAGAAACACATTAATTTCTTCCGATAAGAAAAGAATCTATCCAAGACTTAACCTCGTCTTAGCCAACGAACACTGTATGCAACATCAGATCTTTATCTTCAGTATCACTTTCTTGTAGAAGAGAGTTGAATTGCATGTTGATCAAGGAAGGGTAAGATACTATATGATCGACTATCTGTACAAAAGATTCAATCACAGATGATGAAATATTTCAATATTCCAATGATGAAATACTTGCACACAAACTTGCACACAAACTTTTCTGAACTTTAACAGTTAACACATATTGTGCTTTTCTAAAAGTTTATCACGCAGCAGCCATTAATTATGCTGACGTACCGGTACGTTGTTGACTTGCATTAAAAATATCTTTCTTTGGGAGTTATCTCGCGTGCCATTGAAAATCGCCCTGCGTGCCAAGTCTGGCACGCGTGTCTTAGGTTGCCGACCCCTGGTCTAAAGCCTAGTCTAAGGTAGTCTAAACACGTCCTATCGTTCAATAAGTCTAATGTGGTCTAACGTTTCTACAATTTCTTTACTACGTCAATTCTCTAACTCCCGCGTCACAGTTCATTCTAGCGTCATACGTCACACCTTTATTTATCAATTTTACGACGTGTTTATAGATTGTAAAAAATGTGTCTTAATACAAAAATGATATATTTTGAACCCCAACAATAACTAACGAGTGTAGTGCTATTTGTAAAATGGCTAAATTTAAAATCACGCCAAACAAGAATATATATCTTGAAACGTGGTGTGTATCTGATTTTGATTAATAATACAATGCAAAATATAATCAAGCAAAATATCTGGAGTATAAAAAAATAATCATTTTTTCCATGCCAGGACCAATTTATTGAATTTAAGTTATTTTTTTTTCTTTCCTAGTGGCACTCCGGAATGGAATGGGTTACCTGGACTAGCCAAGGAAAAAAAACACCGATTCAGCAACAATTAAATCTTGAAATAAGATACAATTCCTGACGTTAAACCACTGCTAGACGTATGACGTAATAATCACACCTTTATTTATCAATTTTACGACGTGTTTATAGATTGTAAAAAATGTGTCTTAATACAAAAATGATATATTTTGAACCCCAACAATAACTAACGAGTGTAGTGCTATTTGTAAAATGGCTAAATTTAAAATCACGCCAAACAAGAATATATATCTTGAAACGTGGTGTGTATCTGATTTTGATTAATAATACAATGCAAAATATAATCAAGCAAAATATCTGGAGTATAAAAAAATAATCATTTTTTCCATGCCAGGACCAATTTATTGAATTTAAGTTATTTTTTTTTCTTTCCTAGTGGCACTCCGGAATGGAATGGGTTACCTGGACTAGCCAAGGAAAAAAAACACCGATTCAGCAACAATTAAATCTTGAAATAAGATACAATTCCTGACGTTAAACCACTGCTAGACGTATGACGTAATAATCTACTTCTCTGGCGGACGTCTGTAATTATACAATTAACCCCTTGAAGACCAGCTTTGTACCAAAAGTACTGACGAGCTGGAAAGGGTTAAACAATTACGTACACAAAGTAAAGTCGCCTTCTTATAAGCTGGACTTGAGTTTACCCATCTGTCTGATTGAGACATCATTTGGATAGGATTTGGGTTGTGACTGGGTGGGTGTGGGCATTTCGCTGGCAACACAATCATCATTATTCAATGCATGACTTAGTTCTGGAAGTGTTTCAATTTGTCTTGATTTGCTGTCATAAAAAAATGAAACATTCATTATATCTAACTATAGTATAGTCCTTGTCCATTCTCTCTCTCTCTCTCTCTCTCTCTCTCCCATCCCTCTCTCTCGTTCTTTCTTTCTCTCGTATCTCCCTCTCGGTTTATCCATCCATCATACCATGCATCCATAAGTTCCACTCTCCCCAATGTATCATTTCCCGAGACCAACACCGAGGGCTATATAGTACAAGCTTGTGAACTCTTGCAAATCTACATGGGAGAGTTATCGTTCATTTTTTTCTGTCGGGACGTTTTTTTATATTATAATATTCATTTTTTAAGTTATTTTGTTTTACCACACGAGCAAATGAATTTGTTCCTGGGTTCCCCTCGCTGGAACATAAAATTGAAATGTTGGTTGTTTGACTGTAATGCGGTAATTTATAACTTTGACATGCCAAGCAATGCCTAGAGACGATTATCTGATTATAAACCAAAACAAGTATGATAAATTTGACAACTTAGTAGAGAGTTGGGGGGATTTAGAGGAAGGGAGAAAGGGAAAAAAAAGAAGAGAAAAACGATTTTAAAAATGAGAGATTAAAAGTTTAGATTTGAATAGCCGCAGTAGCACAGTCGGTACAAAGTCTTCAAAGTTCTGCTATCAGCACTTACAACAACATCATCAATTCACCACTATACCAATTTTATCTGATTTTATTTTATCAATAATCTGATTCAACGGTTGATTTAGGGACTCGCTCTTGACTGGTCACTATTGCGCACGTGAGCTGCTGGGGAACCAATCAAAAGCACCATCTCTCTTTCTTGAAAATTCAATAAAAACTCGTATCAAGATCTTGAGACAAGAAAAAACCAAACAAGTTAAAGAAACGAAACAAAATTCAAGTGTTTTTTTTTAACTTTTAAAAAAAAAAAAGTGTTGTGATGATTACAGCAAACGTTGCATACTATTTTAGTGCGTTTCGGGTGATTTCGTAGGCCTACCTTTTTGACACCCCCATCCCCGCCAGCTTCATTGATCTTCTTATTTAATGCTCAGAAAAACATAAGGATAAAAAACAGATTCCTTATACTAGCCTGTCCCTAGCACACGTAATTGGGATTTAACACTCCCCGTCTGCTGCTACGTCACAATCAGACGTCAACTTTTTTTTTTTTTTTTTTTTACTTTTTCATTCAATTCCCATGCCAAACAGATCATTTCAATTGCACACCGCCTACATATTATGGACATGTTACCCTTATATCAGATAATCAAAGTCAGCTTACGACATTACTCAGTCATCGCTTGATAGATTACAGTAAATAGAATTTTTTTTTAAATCTGACTTCTGCATTCTCATCGAAATGACAAAACTTTTTTGGGTGTTTTTTTTTATAGAAACGTATGCTGCGCACCTGTCCACGAATTCTGCGCGTATGCTATAGCAAAGGGATCGGCAACCTTTTAACACTCGTGTGCCAAAGTAGGATTCCTAATTCATTCAGCGTACCAACAGTCATCCTGCTCTAGCACATAATTTCTTGTGGTGCCTTTTCAGGGTTCTTCCGCGTGACATTGAAAATTGCTCTGCGTGCCAAGTTTGGCACGCGTGCCGTTGGTTGCCGACCCCATTCTATAGCAGACCAATAAATAACCCAAAAAATTTAATAATCTAGTCTTTATAGAAGAAGCGTCTGAGTTATATAAGATAACCTCGTCATCAATTTCTTATAAGGCCATCTAATTTTTTTTTTACCAGATTGTTCATGTTGGATGCTGACTACATTATGGCGTCTTTTGAACGAGTTCTTTCTTTGTTGATTAATCCGATGTGCATCTCACGAGCCCTTTAACAAGAGCGCGCCCTTTGAGTGATTGCGTCACCCTTATCTCTTTTCATCAACGCCTCATCAAAGGTTTTACCGTTGACATCTTTGTGTACACGTCTGCCAGTCTCCGTCGTGTATGTTTGCCATCTCCGATTAGAAATATAACAGCAACAACGATAACTAAATAAAAAAACAACAACATCCAATCAGATCAGCCTATTTGCGCCGCACGAGCGTTTCAGCTTTTTCATCATCTTGACGAGATTAACAGGATTCGAGTGAGAGACGGGTGTACAAAATGTGGCCAGGAGTACGTCAGTTCATGTATTTTGTTATGTAAGCCTGATAGTAGAAATTAAAGAAATGTGTTTGTGACCAGGAGCGAAGCCGGGGATGGCGGGGGGAGGGGGGGGGGCTGAGATTTTGCGTGACAATCATTTATTAATTTATTTTCGCGAATTTAGTACAGATAAAAAAGAACTACAAAACTACTTACCTTGCAGTTTTGTTTGCCCAATTATTTGATGAGCTTGAACACTTCTGACCCACAAGTCATGTAGACTAGTGGCATTCACTGCTTTACTGGAAATGAAATATCTGTTGATAATGCCGGGAAATTTCATTTGGGTGGGGGAAGGGTGGTTTTTGCACGAGATTTGAGATTGATACAAAGAACAGTTCCTGAAATCACGTAGACTGTGGGAGGAAATAATCTGAGAGTCTTGCAACAATTCATGATCGGTCCTACAGGAAGACATTTCTTTCTTCAGAGTTCCCTATTAGTATCGCATGCCGCAAAACTTCCGGTATCTCTTCGGAATTAGTAAACATGTCACACGCTACAGTTGAGGGGGGGGGGGTGGAGGGGAGTCACGGAAATCGACACATGCAAGTCAAGCTGTTGGGCCCTCTCCCCGTGGCCTCCAGCTCATTTTTATTCATTCTCAATTCCCACCTCATTTTTCTTTTCTTTCATTCGTGTGAGTAGCAATCTAAAGATGGGGCTCAGCGGGACGCCAGGAGACCGCCTTTGAGTTGAGTGTGTGTGTGTGTGTGTACCGGTATATATGCCTTCCCTTCTCTGCAAGCGTGTCTTAGTTACCGGTAACTGAAAGGGTTTATAATGCACAGATTTTGTATTTGTGCTTCTCGCGATACGAGCGGGTTGGCGAGGGCTGAATTCAATTTACAGTTCACATTATCTTTGGTATACCCGAGATCATCCCGTGGTTCATTGTGAATGCACTGTACGTGTACACAGCTGCTTGTGCATCGCGTGGAGCTCAGATTTTCGGCATCGATGTAAATTCATTGTAAATTTAAGATTTTTCTTTAGGTTCCCTGAAAGATTTATGTTTATTAAACTTTAAAAAAAAAATAATAAAATTTTTTTTTTGTCAGATTGTATTCGATTAGATATAACATATTTGGACTTCCACAATTTAAATTACATTTATATATATATATGCATCAAGATCAATATATATGCATTACATGTATATACATATCAATAGTTTTAATAATATTAAATCTAAAAAAAAAACAGGAAAAATTTATGTTTAAAAATAAACCAGGGGTGTTCACAGTAGAAACATTAAGAAGACAAATAAGCAAAAAGCTAGCAACAAAACATTTCACAAACACAACAAAGAACAAAAGATAACAACATAGATCTTTGTGGAAAAACATAGGATTGACATTCCTGTAGGGGCGAGAAATAAACCGGGAACTCTGCGTTTCTCGTCTCTTCGGAAGGGGAATCGGGTGAATTGTCCATCAATCTATGTGAATTCCGCACAGTTTTTGACAGCGTTACGGGAAATTAACCCGGGCTCAACGCTTCCCGCCATTCACTTGGAAAACTTGGTGTTGTTTCAGCGGGCAAAGATATTTAGATCACATAGGTCTAAGCTGTCCGGCGCTGGAACTGACCGTCACGTACCAGTATTATTATTATTATTAATGCAGTTACCCCCAGATTAGGAATCCTCTAGCATGGACTGGTAACACTGTGATCTGTGGGTTCACGTTAAATGAGCTTTTGAATACGAGTGCGAGTGCAAATCAATATGTCCTAGAGAAGAAAAAGTTATTTTAGCCTGTTGGCTGCTTCCTATTATAGGGGTATTTCAGTAGAATCAGTTACACGAGATTATGAACCTGGCCTACAGCTCGGTGTGTGATTAAACGAGTTGAAATTAAATGAAAATACAATTGTACTCGTAACCAATATGTGCGAAGAAGAAGATACAGTAACCAGACGTAGGTATATTAGTCCTTTGAATGGCTCTTTCAAAACACTTGCTCACATTTGCGGAAGTAATTACTATTACATGATAATTACATCGAAGCGTATGGGCCCTATATATACATATATATATATATATATAACTGCCGAAAGGACCCACAAAAGCTCAAAGGCTTAGGGCCTTGCCGCGAGCAGTCTTATTTTTGTAATAATAAAATACGATTGTCTTTATAACAATTAACTCAGTGATTTTCGTGTTATTTTCAATTGTACATTTTTTATATTAGGCACACAACGCGCAAATCATTAAACTACCCGGTTTGTCGGTTGTGTACACGAGTATCATTTACCACAGGGGTCTGAAAAACGCGTCCCGCAGACCGCATGAGAGGCCCACCAAAAGGCCTACTATTCGTGAAATTCAGACAGCTAGTACTGATACACATCAAACTTTATTGTTAATTTTATATACGTAACATACTTATTAAAAAAAAATCTGATTTGTAAGTAAATACAGCTGCAGTCAGTATATTGGCATTTTATTAGTGATAAATATTAAAATAAGTTAAGATGTATGAAGCGTTTTTTGTTTACTAGGGTCGGGTTGTTTTGAGGGGGGGGGGGATTGAGGCCCTTGCTACACCTCTTTAAAAAAGTGATAAAATGGCGCATGCACTCATTCGAATTTGAGACCCTTGATTTATCACGTGTATTTTGTAAGAGTGCGTCGCATTATGCCCTTGTCATAGTTTATACAAGAAACCAAACAGTCCCCCGAGTGTAGTCTCACTATTTAAATGCCCCATTATACAATAACGAACAAGGAAACAGCGATCCGAGTGTAGTCTCACTATTTAAATGCTCCATTATACAATAACGAACAAGGAAACAGCGATCCGAGTGTAGTCTCACTATTTAAATGCTCCCATTATACAATAACGAACAAGGAAACAGCGATCCGAGTGTAGTCTCACTATTTAAATGCCCCATTATACAATAACGAACAAGGAAACAGCGATCCGAGTGTAGTCTCACTATTTAAATGCTCCATTATACAATAACGAACAAGGAAACAGCGATCCGAGTGTAGTCTCACTATTTAAATGCTCCATTATACAATAACGAACAAGGAAACAGCGATCCGAGTGTAGTCTCACTATTTAAATGCCCCATTATACAATAACGAACAAGGAAACAGCGATCCGAGTGTAGTCTCACTATTTAAATGCTCTATTATACAATAACGAACAAGGAAACAGCGATCCGAGTGTAGTCTCACTATTTAAATGCTCCCATTATACAATAACGAACAAGGAAACAGCGATCCGAGTGTAGTCTCACTATTTAAATGCCCCATTATACAATAACGAACAAGGAACAGCGATCCGAGTGTAGTCTCACTATTTAAATGCTCCATTATACAATAACGAACAAGGAAACAGCGATCCGAGTGTAGTCTCACTATTTAAATGCTCCATTATACAATAACGAACAAGGAAACAGCGATCCGAGTGTAGTCTCACTATTTAAATGCTCCATTATACAATAACGAACAAGGAAACAGCGATCCGAGTGTAGTCTCACTATTTAAATGCCCCATTATACAATAACGAACAAGGAAACAGCGATCCGAGTGTAGTCTCACTTTTTAAATGCTCCATTATACAATAACGAACAAGGAAACAGCGATCCGAGTGTAGTCTCACTATTTAAATGCTCCATTATACAATAACGAACAAGGAAACAGCGATCCGAGTGTAGTCTCACTATTTAAATGCTCCCATTATACAATAACGAACAAGGAAACAGCGATCCGAGTGTAGTCTCACTATTTAAATGCTCCATTATACAATAACGAACAAGGAAACAGCGATCCGAGTGTAGTCTCACTATTTAAATGCTCCATTATACAATAACGAACAAGGAAACAGCGATCCGAGTGTAGTCTCACTATTTAAATGCCCCATTATACAATAACGAACAAGGAAACAGCGATCCGAGTGTAGTCTCACTATTTAAATGCTCCATTATACAATAACGAACAAGGAAACAGCGATCCGAGTGTAGTCTCACTATTTAAATGCTCCCATTATACAATAACGAACAAGGAAACAGCGATCCGAGTGTAGTCTCACTATTTAAATGCCCCATTATACAATAACGAACAAGGAACAGCGATCCGAGTGTAGTCTCACTATTTAAATGCTCCATTATACAATAACGAACAAGGAAACAGCGATCCGAGTGTAGTCTCATTATTTAAATGCTCCATTATACAATAACGAACAAGGAAACAGCGATCCGAGTGTAGTCTCACTATTTAAATGCTCCATTATACAATAACGAACAAGGAAACAGCGATCCGAGTGTAGTCTCACTATTTAAATGCCCCATTATACAATAACGAACAAGGAAACAGCGATCCGAGTGTAGTCTCACTATTTAAATGCTCCCATTATACAATAACGAACAAGGAAACAGCGATCCGAGTGTAGTCTCACTATTTAAATGCTCCATTATACAATAACGAACAAGGAAACAGCGATCCGAGTGTAGTCTCACTATTTAAATGCTCCATTATACAATAACGAACAAGGAAACAGCGATCCGAGTGTAGTCTCACTATTTAAATGCTCCATTATACAATAACGAACAAGGAAACAGCGACCCGAGTGTAGTCTCACTATTTAAATGCTCCATTATACAATAACGAACAAGGAAACAGCGATCCGAGTGTAGTCTCACTATTTAAATGCTCCATTATACAATAACGAACAAGGAAACAGCGATCCGAGTGTAGTCTCACTATTTAAATGCTCCATTATACAATAACGAACAAGGAAACAGCGACCCGAGTGTAGTCTCACTATTTAAATGCTCCATTATACAATAACGAACAAGGAAACAGCGATCCGAGTGTAGTCTCACTATTTAAATGCCCCATTATACAATAACGAACAAGGAAACAGCGATCCGAGTGTAGTCTCACTATTTAAATGCTCCATTATACAATAACGAACAAGGAAACAGTGATTGAGATGGCAAAGATATCAAGTTTCTCTATTTGACAACAGATTGGAGATTTGGGTCAAAACTAAGGGAATTCAAGGAACGATAGGAGAGTCAACAGATGAATAAACATACTCAAGAATTTTAGCCTTAAATCAACTCGTCTTACGCTCGATTGTTACAGTATCTTTGTCGTTTTTTAGTGGAAAACTGCAGGGGTTCTCAATCTGTTATCATTTACATTTTTAAATATTTGTCTGTTATTGTTATCATCGTCTGTAATTGTTAAGCGCATAGAACTGATTGCGGGATATGCGCTATATAAGCTTCATTATTATTATTATTATTATCTACTTTTTGTTGCTCCCTTCTTAGGAAAGCATTGCCCGGTACGCTGAAGGAAGATATAGTTAAACGCGTCTAATACAACGACAGCGTTATACAGTTGTACAACGAAAGATCACATTCATCCTGGTGTTATAGAATGGTTTAAACGGGGTCTCTGTGCATTTGTAAGGGGATCATTGGTCTAGTGGGAAGTTGGAATGTGTTCACTTGAAAATGTTACGTTCGCCCCATTTCGGCTGGGAGTGAGGGAGAGGGGGGGGGAGATATGTATTTGTTGTCCTCCGTGTACACACAAACCTAGAGTAAACAATGTAGAGGACCGAACACATGTGTTTGCCCCACATAAGTATGTAATGAATATGTGCTATTACTATTACCTAATAATACCTAACAGCGTCACTTATTAAACAAAACCTCGTTATGAGATGCGCTGCATCGTATTTGCCTAATCAGCAAATTTTGTGTAGTTTCTGTTCTCGTGAATATGGGTTAGAGAAGCCTCTGATTTCCCACAGCTAAATTGAGAACTTAAAGAGCTCAAAAATTTTCCCATGATTTTCGTCAAATTTCTCTTAACCCGATGAAATAATTTGCTTGTACTTTCAATTCCTTTCCCTATATGCTAGTCTTACACATTACGTAAGGCCTATTTATACTCGTCCAAGTTGGTATTCACCTTTTTAATATTCATCCTTTTAATATTCGCCCTGTTTGTATATAAAAAAAATATTTGATATTCGCTCGAAAGAATCGATATTCGTCCCACCTGCCATGTGAGTCGTCGACCAGTCTCTAGCGGTGATTCACGTATTCAACTCATTGTTTATCCATGGAGATTCCGGAATCTTTGAAAAAAATAATTATACTAGTCTTTCGCTCGCAGACCGATTAATAACAAATATTTGAGTTGCGCTGTGTGCTCCACAAATTGACACATCGGGAAACTGTACGAAATGGTCAATTTTATTTTTTCCACCATTTGTTGTTGACGACTTAATTTCTTAGAAAAACATTTCGCTGATTGGTCTTTTGCATATGTGTTTTAATTTCTATGACATAAAATCTTCCTTTTTTAAGTTATTCATTTTCATTGAATCATTATTTATCATTGAAAGTTTATTTTTATTTTTAAATGAATATATTTTTGAATGTTTTAGAAAACAGGCACAATATTTTTTGAAATTTGGGCAATGTAGTAAAGTACTTCTTCTTGTTCTTTCTTTTATTCAAAAGTTCCATCTGGAAACTCTCCCAGGTTTTCCTCTTCCCACTCCTCGTACAAGATCCACCCGCAAACAGACTTAAAGCCAATTATAAATTATTGAACCGTGGTAAACCGATTTTTTTTTCAACATTTCTTTTCTAACTACTACCTGCACTCCCCCTCCCTCCCAACCCCACGAGTATCAGGAGAGAAATGGAGCATGACGCTTGTCCTGTTTTTTTTTTACGCCCAGATGAGAGAATGATACAAGATGGATGACGCTGCTGATAGGATTGAGATGTGATTATAACGTTACTGCTCCAAATAAATTTGATAGAAGATTGCTCTAGTAATTTCAGATAATTAATGGGCATTACGCATCATTTGTCGTTTTAAGTTGGGCAAGTTTATTACTCTACATCTTGAAGCAAGCGAATGCCTAACTACATCACACGAAAACGGATTTGTGGTGCGTAACATTAAATAGTCGTTCTACCTTGAAGAAATATATACGGTATCTTTAGTTTGTGTATCAAAGTGAACTAGCCGTCGGACCAAATTGATCTTCGAGTCGGTGAAGCAGCGTTCGCCAGTTTCTGTATGCTAAGTGTTGCCAGCACAATGCCCAGCCGTATTTACTTTGCTCCCCAACTAATGTCAGGTCCCCATCAGAGCTGGGTACAACTCAGAGACACCCTGTAGTCTAGGAACTCACCAGGGTTCGAACCGAGGACCTTCTGTACGCCAGGCAAACGCGCTGCCGCTCAACCACCGTCCCCATATGCTCTACAACAGTAGTCATGAAAATTGAAATTTCATTGAAATAAATTATATCAGCAGGCTGGAGATTCAATGGCATTCGTTCTAATGTTAAAATATCTAATGCAGCGTCGCCTATTTATAGTAACAGTTAAGTAATCATTTAACTTACTGAAGGGTAACCTACAGTTACGGATGCCCTGGTAAAAAAAAACGCACCCAGATATCATATATTACTTTCAATGCAATAAGAATCCATTGCCCATGCCATAAAAACTACCCGGATTGTGTTGTTTTCACCAGTGTACAATAGTAAAGTACCCTTCGAACCAAACGGATCATAGTTTCTGTGGCCACGGCATACAAGAGAATGTGTGGTCAGCACTTGCCAGCACAATGCCCAGCCGCATTTACTTTACCCCAATTACCCATCAGAGCTGGGTGCCCTAGCCTCCACCAGGATTCGAACCCAGGACCTTCGAATCGCCGGTCGAACGCGCTGCTGCTCGGCTACCGATAAGTGTTACAATAGTCCAATAAGTGTTACAATAGTCCAATAAGTGTTACAATAGTCCAATAAGTGTTACAATAGTCTAATAAGTGTTACAATAGTCCAATAAGTGTTACAATAGTCCAATAAGTGTTACAATAGTCCAATAAGTGTTACAATAGTCCAATAAGTGTTACAATAGTCCAATAAGTGTTACAATAGTCCAATAAGTGTTACAATAGTCCAATAAGTGTTACAATAGTCCAATAAGTGTTACAATAGTCCAATAAGTGTTACAATAGTCCAATAAGTGTTACAATAGTCCAATAGTTCTTAGGTTTTCGCGATTTTAGTTTTAGTCTGTCTAATGTTGGGAAAGAAATTATTTTACAACTTTTTACAACTGTAACGTTGTGATTTTAACCAGCGGAATCGACAATCGTTGTATTTTTGAATGGCAAGATAAGATAGAACGGTTTGTATATAAAAAAAAACAACAACAAGAAAACAAATTCACTATTTTATTGAAAACCATTCCTTTAAAGAACCGCTACTTTAAAATAAACCTACGGCCTTCAACTCTTGAACCACTAACTAGATGCGGTTTAGTGTATCTCTTCAGCCCTCGTTGTTTGCCTCGGGCTTTGATTCACATCTCGCCCAGTAAATCACCACAGCACGGGGCAGCTAACAAGATAATTAATTGGATCCCAGAGCGCCACTGGGAAAGGCAGGGCAGTGGAAAATTTACTTTACTGTCAAAGTGGGACGCAAGCAAACAAATAAAAACATACGTTAGAAATCACACGATTCGTTGTTACTGTGTGCACGTTATGTAGTTTTTAGGACATGTTGGCGCCAGGGGTACGATATTAGTGAAAAAAAAATCGAACCTAAACCGAGCTGAACACACCGAATACGAACCCTGCTGTCGACTGAACCGAACACGATCATCAACTCCACTGAGTATGAAGCAAAACCTATCGCAACCTTTTAAAAGCAAATATTTTAATTATTCGGTGCGTCACTAAATTTTAATTTAAACTAGAAAACTCAATGAAAACAAAAATCTCTATTTGTATCAACCGAAATTAAAGATTACAATAACCAAACAAAACCCGAAATAAGTTGTTGTCGAATCGAGCCTAAACTTCTAAAAGTCAGTTTGATGCCCATCTCTATAGTCGACATACCGTGTGCAATGAAGTAAGAGAGCATAATTTATTGGAATGTTCAAGTGTTCTCAAGTTGATATGTTTATTTGAAATAATGAATTTAAAACACTTCAAAATGAAGCTAATACTGTAATGAGTATGTAACGTATATGACCGCATTTATGTTCAATTATAACACATAAAAAGATTTAAACAACCTGTGAAAACAAATGTATTTTATGTGTATGTCTGTTTTAGCATTAGCATTCAGAAGCGATGTTAATAGATCTATAAACTATTTGGGGACTAGGGGAGATGTGGGAATGTGGCTGGAAATTTGATCGGCTCTACGTCCATGTTTCAAGTTTCATCTCGATAAGATGACAGCAAGTGGGTCAGCTAGTCTATCTTTCCAAATTTCTGGTCGGCAGTTACATGTAAAGATACAGAGAACGAAAAACAAAAGCAAAATTAATAATAAAAAGGATTTTAAAAGTGCGTGTTTATCTGGAGAAAAGCTGCTCGAACCGACTTTGTAACTTTTCACGAGGCAAAAAAAAATGTTTCTGAACATCTTCAAAGCTCGTCAGAGAATAAATAGTCACGAGCGCCAGGCCCGACAGATGGCGTCATCCAAGGATTAGCTTCGACATTTACTGCCAAATGGGAATATCTCTGACCGGTTATTCCCAGAGATGCAAGCGTCACCCCGCCTCCTTTGGTGGCTGTTTTTTTGTTGTTTCAAATGTCAACCAATTCGCCCGTCACCTTTTGGCTTATGCTCACGTGACGTGGCGCCTGTCATCCGGTAAATATCCTTCCGTGATGCGATATCAGCTTCTCCGATTCCTTTCCGTGGTTGGTTGTTTTTTGGAAAAAGTCGCCTTAATAGGGTTCTCAAAATAGTTTGAAAAGGGTACACTTTTAAATCATCGTACGCGTGTGAAAGTTGTCTGGGTTTTAATACTTTGGAACCTTATTCTCAAACGTCCACGAGGAGAGAAAGAGGTTGTGTTGCCTATTTAACTATTTTCTAGCTAAGTTTTTAAAAATCTTGCTAGTAAATTTTAGGTCTAGAAGACAGTCATTGAAAACGAAGTTTGTTATATTTTCCAGCAATTTCCGAAAACATTTTTGTTTTCTTGATTGGAATCCCATCTGGGACTTGAGCTTTTTCTTTTTACTTTATTTTGTTATTTCTTGTTGTATTCAATTGTGCATGCTCGTGTTATCGAAACTTTAAAACGTTGGAGTTTCTCAAGTTGATATCTCTTGGAGCCAGGAACATCCGGTCTTATTATATATATAAAAACAACAAACAAAATAAAGTGGAAAATGTTTCCGAATTTTAATGGAAAAACTCTGAAGTTAATGTATTTTTTTATGTGTACTATTTCTGTACTGATGTTAAACTTTCTTTTCAGATGGGTGTGGAATGGGCAAAAGGGTGGTGGCTATATAATGAATGCCCACGATGGGGCAATGACCTCATGTGTTTTAACATCTACTCATCTATACATAATTTAAATACAGACTACTAGACATATATCAAATATTAAGAACTAAACAATTCCATTAATATTTTTGTTGTTATAATGACACATATTGTGAATAATTTCTCTACGTTATACTCTGACTTGAATATTGTATACTCTGGGTGTGAATGGCTTAGTTGGAATTTTCGAAATGTCATCAATTCCCAAATGGTGCTTATTCATAAAACGATTGCAAAATGTTATCTCTACTTTATTATTTATGATTAACAGGCCTGAGAGAAAAAAAAAACACACGCCCTCCTACACCTATACACTTTTCTTGATTAGTTTTATAGTTTTTAAATAGTTTGTGTATGCAACTGGCGATAACTTTCTATTTGACACGTGGTCTGTATGTCTGTTTTCTTGTCATTAGCAGAGCTTAACCCCCTTTTCATTTCTGTGCTCACTAAAACGAATTATTTTCTTTCTGCAGAAATATACATTACACTTGCATTTATATAGGTTCTACACAAATGTACGTTTATATATTGTATACACACTATGAAAACAAGTCTTGATGGCCTTCTGGTGTTTCTCAAAATAAAATGATCAATATTTACCCTCAGTACTGGAGCTCGTTGATTAATTAAATATGTTGAGATCACTCGCTCGTTTTCCCAAAAGGGCTAAACTACAGCGATAAATACAATTATTAAAAAAAAACATTAAACAAATTTAGCTTCTACTTAGAAACTGTGACAGTTGTAATCAATTACATCTTCCTACAACTGCAGCTTAATGGGGTGTTATGTGTTAGCAAAGCAGGCTGCTCTATATATGAATGCTGGTGCTTTTTTTTCGAATGGCATGCGTGCCCCTTTTTAATGCGAATAAAAAAATAGAGAGAAAGCCCCCGTTCAGCGCTCTACCTTTATATCCGACACCTGCAGAGTTGAATAACGTGACCTTCAGCTGACAAACCGTCTGGCCCTGGCCAGGAAACAATATATTTTGTGTTTCTGTTGTTGCTATTTTCTGGTGTAATTTGGCATTAAATCTGCAGGGGGTAAAAGGAGGAAAGGGTGGGAGGGGGGGGGGCGGTATGAGAGAAGGGCTTTGTTAAAGTTCAGTCTGCGAATTTCCCAACACTACATAAGCAAGCCTATGTATAGTTTACATAGAGAACGGGGGGAAATATTGCACTCGGATTTATAGATCTCGACTGCGTGCTCGTTTGATGCACGTTGGAACTATTATAAGTTAGGATACACTTACAACGGTTTTTTTTCATGTGTTCACCGTCTTTTTGTGGCTACGTTTACAAGATGATTTTATGGCCAGTAAGATTCACTTGTCCTATCAACGGTCGGTAACGTATCACGTGTTTACAGACACACACTTAACAAACAAAAATGAATATCAAATCGTATCGATATGTTAATCCACTACCTTCGAAATGGCCATTTTAAGGTCTGTCTCCTATGGTTACATCTGGGCAAGATACATGTCATGTACTGTTAGGCCTATACACTGGCTTTTTTTGTTGTTGGCATAGATGCATATATCAAATTTAGTCAACACATATTGTATTAAATACCTCTTTCAAACAAAAGGGGATTGTGTGGCCAGCACAATGCTCGGCCACATTTAGTTGCTCGACCTCCCCCCCCCAACCCAAACGAACGTAAGACCTTCATAATGGCAATTCGGACAGGACTGGCGACTGCGTCTTATATCGTCTGCAAGCCCTGGTGTGTTTGGTTTGCATTTGTAACTTAAACACAAAACAACAACACCGAGTTATTCGTTTGAAAAGAAATGAATAAAACTTAACACAATGTTTGAAGCGAACATTGACTACAGAAGTAGATCTAGACTAGTCATTGTATTTTGGGTTATCTTTTTGTTTCTCTTTACGCGCGGCAAACAAGTGTTTCATATCTTCTGATGTGATCATCAAACTCTCAGAATATTAAACATAACATTTACTCCTCTGCATATTCATGCCATAGATAAAGTAGTTCCACTTACTCGTTAATAAGCTCCACCCGTGACTAACCACACAAAGGTTTGGGGGGAGATCCAAGCATCTGAATGTATCTGGATATTTGTTTTATTATCTCCAACACTTGATGAATGTATACAGTGAACCCTCGCCACTTCGCGGATTTTCAGCTATCGCGGCCGGTCTCGGGACATATCTACTGCCGAGATAAACGAGTGTTCACTGTATAACGTGTCTTTGTAGCAAATCCCCTGTGCCGAAATGGTAATTCGAAACTCTCTTAACTAGATCAGATTATATATTCTGATTGTACTTTTTGTGTTTTAGTACCTCGTGGGGGCTAGGCGACGTTAAATGGCGAGCTTAATGGAGAGGGTGGAAATAGCGATACTTTTTTTTTCTCCTCCTGAATACCTAATAGTAAATTTGATTAGCATCGTTCAATTCTTTGTTGTAATAAAACTTGTTTCACGAGTCACGTAGGAATACCAATATGGAAACGTTATGTGTTGGTTATTTATCTTAGCGTCTAGATCAGCTTCCGTCCCGTCTGGAAATTATCATAAGACTTTTAAAAACAACAACACTCTGTGTGTTTCTCGGAGAACTGTCGCGGCAGACGAGTTGTCGTTGCAGACGTAATGTCGGTGGACCTGCTTTCTGTGGACGAAATGTCGTAAACCAGAGGTGGGCAAACATTTTTTTGCTTAGAGCCACATTGACTAATGACTAATTGACGGGCAGCATATATTATAGCCTATTATGTTCACTTTGTTTGGAGCAACCAATCACAATAAGAAATTATTGGTTTATTAAACCAGTATTTCAATTTTATTGTACCTATATACTTATACATTATATTTCAAGATTATTTTTGATCATAATAAAATTATCTTTTAGTGATTTTAATTTAGACGCACACCGACTAAATTGTCGCTACAATTATTGATTTCTAATGATGTGTGTGTAATTGCTTGCATTTATTCTTACACTATTCTTTTATCCAAAATGTTAAAACACTCATAACTGTACATGGAATTAAGTATAAATTAAATAAATAAAAACTAATAAATTTTCTTTCAAAACGCCCTCGAGTGCCGCATAATATCATTTGCTGGGCCGCATGCGGCCTGCTTGTCGTATTTTGCACACCCCTGTCGTAGACGAAAGGTCTGTAGACGAGTTCTCGTGGAACCCATAGAGGGGGGGGGGGACGTTAAACTTATTATCGCACTTGAGGTAGCGAGCCGAACTGTATAAACCTTGCGTTTGTTTTCAAACATAAAACTGTATAATGATATAATCAATACGCGCTGCACTACTTTCACTTGTAATGTACCAATCCCCAAAACTTTAATTTGCAAGATTAAAAGTACCGAAGAACATCCACGCACTACGCGGCTTGCACTTCGGTGCCGTTAATTGATCAACGCTGGAACGTTGTTTGAAAACATTTCGTTTAACAAAGCTGTTACGTTCAGAAATTTTTGATTCATTTGCACTTTATACTTTATATCAGCGGGAAATTTAATTTTTTCTTTTTTTTTTTTCAAAAATTCTCCGACGTGCCGAATGTAACTGTATGCCGGAACGGATATGACTCGCGGGCCTTAAGTTGGTTACCCATGTACTAATATGTAAAGCGTATCGTGTTATCAAGACTCAGTCTATTCCCTATTCCATTTAATTTTTATTTTCTATACCTATATGGCATTCGGGCATGAAAAGGGTTGTCTGAACAAACCAGGAAAACCAGTAGTGAGTAGCTTAACATCATTTATATTAATAAATAAAAAGGCAAGACTAGACTCCGACCACGTATACGCGTAGGGCGCAATAGAAGGAGCGTCTGTAATATGTAAGATAAGAAAAATGACTAGGTTTCAGTTAGAGTATTCCAGTTGGAAACACGTTTTCCACCTTAGTCAATTTAATGAACCGTGTCCGTTGCTCACAAGACAGACTACGAGACATTTGCGGACACGGATCACTACCCCCCCCCTTACACACACACACTTTTTCTTTCTCACCTGTTCCCTGTCCCTCTTCAATAAATATAAGCGACAGTTTGATTTAAGCGACAGTTTGATTTAAGCGACAGTTTGATTTAAGCCGTATGAAGTCATGTCAGCCTTTACTTTTCTCATGTGCTGTATTATCTTCATGGACGAGATAGACCAGCAACGCGTTGCTCGGACAATTAAGTTATTTTTTTGGTAAACATCTGTCTTTGGACTTTGGGATCGGTCAAGAAGCTTTATTAAGCATCATGTCAATATTTCGTTTAATTTATTAATTTACATATACGTTTTTCTCAATGTCTTACTTAAATTTGAAATGTCCATTAACATCCACTGAAGCAATTTCAGGCATCTTGCCTTTCTAACTATCATACACTACGCTGTATTTTCAAAAGACCACGTTGATAAAGTAAGTCAAAGTTGTTTTCACGCCGGTGTGTAAAGTCACAGTAATCTCTGATAAGACGTTTTTCTACGACTGAGCGGCACCAATATGGCTTCCGATGACTGAAGTACCGTAGATTTGGAAAAGATACTTCTTAAAAGTCGCCTTACCTGTTAATGTGGGAATAATAAAGTATTCGCGTCACGGTCAATTGACGCTTTTTTTTTTCTTCTCCTCATTGACGTAGAGATTGTGGAAGGTAGACTCGGAAGTTGAATGGCTACAACAGGTTGCAGATTTTGACATTTCAGGATCATTTGTCACGATTCGTTCAACCGTGGAGTCACATTTGGCAAAAAATAGTATTGAAAGGAGGAAATTTACGCTGACGGTCTGAATGAGGGTTTTGAGTTGGGCGCCATGTTGTGCTTTAAGTACTGCCATCTTTGGAGCCCTGGTATAACCACCGAGCGATGTATTGAAGTTTTTAAAGGCTCAAATTGTTGTTTAGTGTGTGTCTGTGTTACGTTTTCCCAACTGGGCTTTGTGCACACCTGCAGTCGAGCAGTGAACTTCTCATCAATAGCACCATGCGCCAAAGTGATATGAAAGTGTCTATATTTCTGTCTGGTCTTCTCTCTGTCTGCCTGAATGCCCATCTGCCTGGCTGTATCATATAATTAATGTCATTTTATCTTTTCCATCTTTTGAGAATGTGACGCCACTTAAGGGGAAATTTTCTCCACCTAGTTTAAACATCAAATCACAAGGGCTATAAATAACTCCCCTCTCAACTAAATATTGAAAATCGTACATTTTTAGAAAAGAATGTATAACAGTAACAATTAAAATGGTATGCGCAGAATTCATATCCGGTTGTTAAAATTTGCGGAAGAAGGTGTTGGGCGGCATACATTTTTAGTATAAAAAAAAAACAAAAACAAACCCTACCCCTTTTCAACAGATGACACCCATGTTTGCACACATGAAACATATCAACTTTCCGATTGCAATGATAAACATTTAGTTTCGAAGATTTAGCATTTGTGTGACCTTAATAAACATTTACACAAACTACGAGAAAACACAAAAACAACAACACACACACAAACAGACACACACACACACACACCCACAAGAAGACACAGACAGACACACACAAACTGACACACACATACGCACAAACCGACACACAGTCTTAATTGTAGAGTTGCACCTTTTGACATTTCGCTTTTCTTTGTGTCAGGGCGCTAACAGTTCTAGTCTAGTGGTGGCAGAATACAAAGGGCGTCATTACCCCCCCCCTTAACTGAATGGTGTCGAGTGGTTGTGTCAGACAGAACGCTAGGAGAAGTGTGGGGGGGGGGGGGGAGATACGGGGGTAAAAAAAAAGAGTGTAAACTACATTAGTCTGTATTATCTAATACGTAAAAGAAGCTCTCTATATGAAAAACATAAAAATATATTGCGTCCTATGCTTATAATCCATTGGTTTGTGTATCTAGCTGTGCGTTTTGATACAGGTTTTAATTAATGTTAAGTGGCTGGTTTACCTGACAGAGACAGTCAACCCATTACATGACTGGATACCAACCGGGGATAAAAAAAATAATGTATGAATTTGGAAAATAATCTTGGTGAAAATCGTTGTGTAGGCTAATGCGAGAGTATATTTTTTGTTGTTGCTTCAATGAAATGTATATCCATCCATGAAATGTGGACCTCAGAAAAGTAGCCTACACAAAAGAAAAAAAAACATTCCACACACACACACAAAACATGACTAAAAATGGCATTCAAAAATACAAATTACAATGGGCCGTATTGCTGCTGAGAGTTAAAAACCCTTGCCCCTTATACAAGTCAATATTATATGCCCAAATTGTAAAGATTGCTGCTGAGAGTTAACACCCTTGCCCCTTATATAAGTCAATCTTATATACCGTAATTGTAAAATGGGCAAGGGTGTTAACTCTCAGCAGCAATACGGCCCATTAACACAATCTACTAAAGACACACAACAAAAAGAACCTTCTAAAAATACATTTTACATAACACGGTCTAAATATAAATAGACATTACAAAATGTGGTGTAAAAAAAATACCGATTTATAACGCACAGTCTACAATCTACAAGCATAGGGACCTACATACATTGGAAAAAAAAGCAGAAAGTACTGATAATTGAAAAGAATAAGGCAGAAAGTACTGATAATTGAAAAATAAAGGCAGAAAGTACTGATAATTGAAAAGAATAAGGCAGAATATTCTGATAATTGAAAAAAATAAGGCAGAAAGTACTGATAATTGAAAAAAATAAGGCAGAAAGTACTGATAATTGAAAAAATAAGGCAGAAAGTACTGATAATTGAAAAGAATAAGGCAGAAAGTACTGATAATTGAAAAAAATAAGGCAGAAAGTACTGATAATTGAAAAAAATAAGGCAGAAAGTTCTGATAATTGAAAAAAATAAGGCAGAAAGTACTGATAATTGAAAAAAAAAAGGCAGAAAGTACTGATAATTGAAAAAAATAAGGAAGAAAGTACTGATAATTGAAAAAAATAAAGGCAGAAAGTACTGATAATTGAAAAAAAAAGGGGCAGAAAGTACTGATAATTGACGATTAAAAGAGTTTACATGACTAACACGATAATGTATCATAATCCGCTGACAACATTTTGACAAATTGACCGTAGAGCCATACGACCTAATCACAACTGTGTTGCTATCGCTGCCTTCGTTGGCATTTGCTATCTCATCACTCGGGCATGTTTCAACTATCAAAACAAGGCTCGTTAAGAGATGTCTTAACATCTTCCTCTTTCCGCCCCCGCTATCTTCCTTTAAAACAGACAAGAAGAAAAAAAAATACACGTGAACTTGACCTTGCCAAGTAATTAGCCTATTATCGGCAGCAGTAAACTTCACGTCTGCTCGTGCCCTCGTTTTTTTTTTTAATTATCATTCCGAGCACAGCTGAAGACTGACGACATGTTGACACTACGTAAGATTTATAAATAATTTCCTTCATATGTGTCACAGTTTTGTTTTGTTTTTAGTGACGGGCGAACCATCGGCGGATTCATGCTTGGGCTGGGCGTGGACAAATGGGAAAAGAAGAGGGGGGGGGGGTGGAATGGAGATCATATTTTCAATCAGACTTAAAGGAAGTGATTTACTTTGAATATGAAATTAGCGATTTACTTTCAGTGTGATATAAATCTAGCGATTGACTTTGAGTTTGTATCTAGATTTTTTTTTAAAAGAGAAAAACTAGTAAAATCCAGACTAGGTTCGTATGACGCGCTACAACCTTATTAATAGTCTAGTTGTTGTCAAAATCTGAAAATTGTGCTATATCCATAGGGCCGTTGAAGCAGCGTTCACCAGTTTCTGTAGCCATACTAGGAGACTAGGAGATTGTGTGGGCAGCACAATACCCAGCCGCCTTTACTGTAGGCTACCCATCAGAGCCGTGGGCCTATGCTTATAGATCCAGAGACACCCTTTAGATTCGGGAAAAAAACAAAAAACTAGCCTTTACCAGGATTCGTACCCAGGACCTCCGCTGCCCCATTAAAAAATATGTAGCCTAGATACGCCCCTGAAATTATCTTTTCTTTCGTTGCCTTGTTCCTTTTAGCTTATGCCTACGGCCTACGGGTTAAAATTATTGACTACAGCGCTGCACGTCGTATTATGAAGAACAAAAAAAGAAAAGGGTTTTATCCACATTGCAAGTTTCATGTTCGTATTTCCCAAAGCCAGGATTCACTCAGGCAGTGTTCAAGTGAAGAATCAAGTGAATTATTGTGAATGTCGTTGATTTGTATTTTAGTCATGTCTATTAGAACAACGTGACACAATTCAATGGACTCCGGCGGGGGGGGGGGGTTGTCGGGCTGGGGATGGTTGGGGTGAAATGTGGTGTGCGTGGGGGGGGGGAGCACACATGTGGCGCCTGAAGCACCGCCTTCATCATTACCTACTACCTGTAGCATAGCCACATGTCAGAGAGGCGCCCCCCCCCCACCTCCGCCCTTTCCCCATATCCATAAGGTACATCTATTCACAATTCCCCCCCCCCTCCATTTTGCTCAGTTCAAACACCTGGGGAGGAGTTGGAGGGATTGGGGGAGGTGGGGCGCTGTAACACTTTTACTTTTACCCTCTGACAGGTAACTCTAGTATCTCTCTCTCTCTCTCTCGCTCTGTTCTTTCTTTCTCTATCTCTGTCTCTCTTCTTCTCCGTTCAATTTCTCCACGAACCGTTTTTTTCTCACGGCAGTTGTTGTTGCTTTTTTGCAACAGGTAAGAAGTCCGCGAGAAAGCCTTGAAAAAGTATTTCTCTAATTTTTTTTTCTTTCTTTCTTTCGGTTTTCGACTTCAAGGAAGTTTTTTTTCTCGTTCTGGCTCCAACAGCTTGGCTCCATTCACTTTCTGGGCTTCGTGGGCATTCCATTTCTCACAAGGAGGATACAGTTGTCATGCCGGTGCTGTGAAAACAAGAAATGATGATTTTCCGTGTATAGCCGGGGAGTTTGTCGAGTGTGCGATTGTTTCCGAGGCGCGTACAGCTTTGTTGCACTTAGTCGCTCGTTGAACATCAACAACAACAAACAACGTTGAAGTAAAACTAGAAGAAGAAGTAACAATATGCGAGTTTGTTTTTTTCTAAACAGGAACTACGTGTGTCATGTGTTTATCATCGTTATCTGGTCAAGTGATCCAGTTGAATACCGTATGCTGATGAAAACACGGCCTTGGATTACCCGAACCTAATTTTAGATGTATATGTCACTTCCGTTACGTGTGCATTTATCATAAAGTGATGAAGACAGTGAATGAATAAACAAAACTTTCGGGAATAACCGATAATTTCTCACTTTAAAAGGTTTGTAGTTTCTTATTTTTCTTTTTAACGTTATAACTGAATTATGTTTGTTTTAAAAAGTAATGTTCACCTTCTATCCGGTAAAGGTTGGTTATGTCGTTTCCATTCTCTTACCTTTTCAAAAACAAACATTTTATAGTTTTTTTTCTTTAATATACCTCGAAACTTGTCGGACAACTTGCAAGTTTAATCAAAGACTATAATAAGATGGACCGCTTGTTTTAATATTTCTGCTATTTAATGACTTGAACGACTTCTTTTCGGAATTCCCCATTCCCTTTTGTACTGTACACTTCCGTTTATGTAATGACTATGATTTTCTTTAATGAAAAATTAAAATCGACAGTTGTAAACAGTGGAATCATATACTAAGGATATAGTATGCTTTTTTTCTCACTTTTTTTCTTATTATTCTTCAATTCTCAAACGCTTTGCTTATTAATGTCAATTGTCTTAAGTTAAAAGTTATTTAGCTTGTAGGCTATAATTTCGTTCATATTTCAACTTGTGCCATTTCTTTCTCCATTCACAACAAGGCTTTTCACTTTCCCTTGACATATTTTCTTGCCATTTTTTTGTTTGTTACATATAATCGTTTTTGGCAAACGGGTAGTAAAAACAAAATATGCAAAATTTCTGAACCTTTCTTTTTTTTTTTTTTTTTTTTTTTTTTGTAAACATTCTGGCCCAATTCCTTGAAATTGAGAATAATTTTGTTTAGTCTATTGCCGTTTTTACCCTATTTAAGTTTTTTAATGTTGATGATAGTTTGTTTTTTTAGTTTCTTGTGCGTGTCAGCCCGTTTATATTTTTGTAATTACCGGCAGAAAAAAAATGTTGGCATTTAAATAAAGGGAAATACAACCAGGCTGTTTGCACCATTGTTTGTGTGCATCCCAGGTGTGTGTCTTGTCTGTGCATGTGTTCATCCCAGGTGTGTGTCTTGTCTGTGCATGTGTTCATCATGTGTCTGTATGTTTGTGTCGTTGCGTGTACGAGTGCCGTGTGTTTGTATGTGTATGTATCTTGTGTGTGTCCTGTGTGGGTCTCGCTCTGTACAACAAGAACATTAGGCCTACTCTTTCATATATGGGCTCGGTGGTCGAGCAGCAGCTAGGATTTGTTTCCGGGTGCCCCTTAGTCTACTCTTCTCTCATGGGTACCTGACAAGAGTTGGGGCAAAGTAATGGCAGTTGAGCGCTATATGCCCTGGCCACGGAAACATTAGAACGCTACATCACTTGCCCTTATAGATGAAATTGGTCCGACGGGGATCCTATGCAGAAGTATCTCTATTAGGGACGAGGAAGTTTCAATTCCACGCCATGCACAATAATTATGTAATTGTCCAGTCGTCTTTAGTAGTTATAGCAATCCGGTCGAACCAAAATTGATCCCTAGGACCCGTGAAACGGCGTCAAATCAGTTTCCAATCGCCTTTATATTTTTCATCATCCTGGTTACCAGAGCTTGTTAGATTTAGACTTAAAGACTTACTTAGACCTTCTGTCAACGAGGAAACAACCGTAGTAATTTTTCCAGTCCATCGTAGTGGCAATCATTCTACGTTTAGAATAGTGAGCTTTGGCGAGGGTTTAAAAAAACAGCAACTTACATATGCGGTTCTGTATAACGATTTATTTCTAAGGTTGTATCAGACTTTTTTGGTCCACGTGTAATGTCTATTCAATAGAAGGTTTAGTTATTCCCACGGATGAACATCAATGTCTACTTGAAAACATCAAACTTTTTATTACCAGCGGTTTGATCTTGTATGTCAAAAAAGGTGTGCGCATATTTAATTAATAAATAAAAAAACCTGGTGCAGTTTTGAAGAGAGACAAAATGTTTACGAAGGAATTATTACAGAGCGTTCTAATTGTCTTTCTAGATGTCTTTAATTCAAATCCAGGTTAAACGACTGTTTCTTTTCCATGGGACTGGAGGGTGTTCCTGGGTCAACTCAGCCCTGATGGGTATCTAGCGTTAGTTGGGGTGGAAAATGAATGTGGCTGATCATTGTGCTGGCGACACACTCCTATTGTAGGTCGTGGTCTTGGAAACATGCGAACGCTGCTTCACTAGCCCTATAGGCAGACAAGTCCTGAAAGGGTTACTACTACTACAGTCCAAAAAAAAAAATACATCGTATAGCTGGTAAATTATAATTCCTTCTAATTTCTAAACTTCCCAAATTTTCTCAATATACCTGCGTGCATAATGTACATGTGTAAACTATAGGAGCAAACAACCGGAAGTCAGCATATTGCCAAAAAAAAGTTTTGATCTTAGTGCAGAATCTTTTGTTGGCAAGTTGTTGTTTTTTTTCTTCTTTTGTTTGTTTGAAATCAAATCTTTGCATTCTAAATGCCAACCCAATGAATGAATGACACTCCTGTTCCTTTGTTGGCCTATTTAGAAATCACGTACAGGTATGTTTTGTACGTGGGGCCGCCAATGCATTAGTTCAGTGCGCGTTTCTTTCTCTACGTTAGTAGCGTCAAACTTACATCAGTTACATGCTTTTCTCATGGGAGAGAGCTTCGTAAAAGCTAGAGGCATGGATGGGAGGAATGGGAGGGGGGGGGCGTAGTTGATGGGAGGGGGGGGGTAGGTAGATTACAGTTAAGCTTTAAAATGATCTTTGACGAAGCAGTTCGCACCGCTTCAACCCGTCAGTTGTTGCGGTGCAAACTCGAGGAGTCTGGTACTCGACTCTTGTCAGACTCGACACGGTGCTCAGATTTTATACTTTATAAACTTACGTGACCTCAAGGTCACCATGCTCGTGAAGTATATATATACGGAAAATTAGGCATGACTATCGAAGCCAGTGACTTTGTGTATGGTCTTAACCTGATTTAGTTGTCCATCCGCCTTTGTCAATGTTTGAATACCTCTGTCTTAATCTTAACATCTGTCGATCCATCAATCTACATATCAATCGTCTACATATCTATATATCTTAGTATCTATCTATCTAGTAAACTATCTACCTATCACTTTCTATATAGACCCATTTAGAATATAACAGTTATTCTAACTATATATCTATCTATAATCTAACTATTTTTCACTCTGTTGATCCATCTATTTATACATATATGTCTATCTATCAGTCATTCTATTTGTGTGTCCTTCCGCCTGTCTTCATTGACACACTCGTACATACTTCCATATCTGTTATACTCTTTTGATTGGCAGCTTATCAAAAAAAAAAAGAAAAGAAAAGTTTCATGTTATAACCAGGTGTGGCTTGCCCCTAGGTAGAACAGTTAAATGTTAACAATGTTTGATTAGCCTGTTGAAGAAGGAAAAGAAAAAACACAAGCCGGGGATTAACTCAGAATCACCTATTCAGGTAGGAGATTATCGCCAGTGATTAGATCTTTGAATGGGGTCAACTCAGGTCGCCGAGGTCACGCAAATAGCTTTGGCACAAGATTAAATTTGTGGATTTTTTTTTCGTTTTACATTTCATTGATTGAATAGTTGGAGTAAACTGTTCTTGTTTTCAACAGTTTGGATTTCATTTCAATTTAGTAATACTAATAACAAACTGTTAACAGGAGAATAAGATTAAAGAATTGCCCCCAGCAATGTAAATTTATAACGAAAGAGAATGCTCATTATAAGATTTTAGTTTGGGAGAGAGAGTAAGAAAGAAAGAGAGAGAGAGTTGAGCTATATTGGAGGTTTGATAGTTAACTGTTGTGAGCATTTTTTTATCAGATATTTTATCCTTAACCCTTTCAGGACCAGGTATTGTTTAAAAAAGTAAGTCATGTAAAGTACCCTTCGGACCAAACTGATTATAGGGCTGATTATAGGGTTCACCAGTTTCTTTGGCCACGGCATGCTAGAGGATGTGAGGCCAACACAATGCCACCGGCCTTTACTTTATCCCAACTAATGTCAGGTTTAAAAAAAAGTACTTAAGTAAAAATGTGAAGAGTTAGGTTAAAAGTACCGATGAGATGAAAAGAGTTAATAGAACCACAGACGAATGTAAACGAAAACAAATGATATGTTAATGTTATGTATTCATAATATATGCATGAGTGTATGTGAGCGCATGTAAATGTTCACGTAACATTCTCCCGTTCTGATAAAATCTGGCCTTCAGCTAATACGTAACAGACGCGCCGAGTGCAGTGAACCTCGCTCTGTCCTCGTCTATCATCTCCAGCCATGGAGTACGCTATTTGATGAATGCCTCGTGTGGGAGAGTGCATGTCTTTAAGGCCGGCGTGTGCAGTGAATCAGAACAAGTGCAGCGCAGAACAAGGTGCAGCAGACGTTGTAAGTAGTGGCAAACAATACTTCCTAAAAAACAACAACACGCGGATGGACATAAAGGCACAAACTTAAGTGTATTAATATTATGTTAAGGTCAAAGGTTAACACAAGGTCCAATAAAACTTTAATAATTGAGCAGCCCCTGATTTGTATTCTCCATGATCCTCTGTTGTCAGTCTAGGACTTTAGGGCAGGGACTTGCAACCTACGGCACGCGTCCCAGACTTGGCACGCAGATCTTTTTTCACTGGCACGCGGAAGACTAAAAAAAAGCAATTATCTTCTACAAGACATTGAGTGCTAGAGCAGGATGACATGTAGACTGTTGGCACGCTGAATGAATTAGAAATCTCCCTTTGGCAAACTGTTATCAAAAGGTTGCCGACCACTGCTCCAGGGTCTTGTTCTCAATGAAATAATACACTCAAGCCTCTCAATGAACGTTCAAAGAAGAATTCTTGAACTTATTTACAATAATTAAATTAATGTGTACTGGTCGACAATAAGTAGCTTCTATAACAATCTGCAAAACAACAACAAAAACAACTACACATCTGTGTGCCTTATAATATAGGTTTTGATGCAGACATTTCTAGAATGGATTTTCACGAAGTTGTCAAAAGGCGATGAAAATACGGACAATGAAAATTTGGAGACTAAGAGAAGTCATATTTGTCTAAACTCTAAACCAAAGAGTATAATAAGATGGACCGCTTGCTTTGATATTTCTGCTATTTGATAACTTGAAACACTTAGTTTCGGAATTTCCGATCGCACCACGTCCTCTAGACCAGGACTGTGGAGTCGAAGGAAATTTGGGCACCTGGAGTCGGAGTCGGCAAATAATGCACCGACTCCGACTCCTACTAAATTTAGATTGGAAAAAGACAGGGCTTCATTTATTTTAAACTTTAAACAACCGATCAATAGGCCTACATAAATTAGTGATATCAAAACTAAAATATCTGTTTCTTCCTCTAAGTCCCCATCCCTACTCAAGATCCTATCCCTATTGTCATACTATAGTGCAGGGGTCGGGAACCGATGGCTCGCGAGCCAGATGTGGCTCTTTTGGTGGCTGCATCTGGCTCGCAGACAAATGTTCGATTATTAAAAAAATGTTTTTTTTACACTTTTTGATCTACATATTAATTGCATATCAATATGTCATTCTACAAATGAGCTAACGTCTATTGCAGCTCAGCATCAGAAGAATTCAGAGATATAATTATTGTACTTTTAGTGACCCCTGCTAGAGTGGGTCGACACAAAAAAAAAGTCTTTTGAACAAATTTGAAATGCGTCATTAGACAACGTCATATAGACTGCTCGGCTCCGGTATTGATGACGCTACACAAGTGCCCAAATTACTACTTACCATTAACATTGTTTGTAATGATTTCAAATGCTAGGACATGGCACGCGCGGTTTTCTCGGAATGCTAAACACTGCCTTAGTAGGCTAGAGGCCTAGGCCATAGGTCGGAAATAGGTCCTAAATAAAAAGCATCTTAAGCTACTAGTGTACAAAGCATACCTTTATTAGAGGCCTAGAGAGGCTTTTACACATTTACGATTCTTTCCATAATGTAATTTGCGTTCAATAGGCCTACAAAAAAATGCCACCTTTACGACTTATAAATGCGCTACGCACACAACGCACAATTAATAGCGGCAATTCACTGGTAATATTTATACTTTTCATAGTGTTGTGTTCTGCTTTGGGATGTTAAACGAAAACCGGAATACCGGATTCCGGTTTTGGAACCGAAAACCAGTTTTGATTTTCAAAACACCGCGTCTGTGCTTTATTATTAACAGCACTATTAAATACATATTCTTTTGATTCTCTTTCAACACATTATTTTACAAGTTACCATAAATATACGCCTCTTCATATGCTTCTTAATATTATGGTCAACGATAATCGGTAATTTGATTATCACTATTGAAAAATTGAAAGCTATTATCGGTTTTAATTAATTAGCCCAGAATTTTTTTAGTTCTAAAGAATTTTATGGTAAAGAGTACAAAATCATATTGTAATCACACAAATCAACCCCTTGAATGCCCTGCATACACTAATTAAGTTTGAAGTATTTTTCAAATATACCTACAAAACTACGCACATTGGCTCTTCCGGAATGTGACTTGTGACATTGCGCGGGGGGTGGGGGAAACCGAAATCCTATTTTAAACAGGTTTTATAGAACCGATAAATAATCGGTTTTAACATCCCTAGTTCTGCTGTTACAGGGAACGCAGCGCCCATGTGTAACCTAGCTTCTCACTGGTAAGGGATTAACCGTTTATCTCTTGGAGTAGCCGATCGTGACCTCTACTGATCAGGCCCCACGAGGAGGGGGGGGGGTTACAGACGGTATGCCGTACCGAAGCCCTCACGAGTTTAGGGGGCCCATTAATATTTAAAATTAAATACAGTAGACTGTTGGCTTTCCAGCCAGTAGTCCTGTGGTAATGACATGTAGATGTATGTTGCCTTTCTTTCCTTCAAGGAATGTACAAAATACATTCGCATATTAATACAGAGGAGTCGGAGTCGGGGAGTCGGAAGTAAAAAAAAATGAGAGGTCGGAGACGGAACATTTATCTACCGGCTCCGCAGCCCTGCTCTAGACCAGGGGTCGGCAACCATTTGCTAACAGTGTGCCAAACTAGGATTTCTAAATCATTCAGCGTGCCAACAGCCTAAAATGAATCGTTACAAAGTTTTTATATAATACAAAATTAACGTGTTTGTGATTATCATCCTCTTAATTTGCATTTATATTATCTATATATATAAAAAGACAGTGTTAAGCCCCGCGAGCATCCCCATCGGTCAATTTGAAAACACGTGTGTCACTGAAAATACCGTCTAATAATTTTTCACATCGGACATGTGTCTTCGATAGCTCAGTGGTAAACGTAGTGGACTGCTATACGGGCGACCAGGGTTCGATTCTCCAGTTAGACTATACTTTTTTTTTTCGACAATTAATTTTTCAAACTTTTAAAAACAAAAGACATTGTAAATCTATAGGCAATATAGATTTTGTTAAATAAAAATATTTGACTATTTTTTTTACCCTATTACAATATTTATTTACTTTCCTAAAAGTATTTAGTAAGTGTAGTTTATAAATTTGTTATCTGCACCCCAGACAGTCCATTTTTTTTTCACCCGGGCAACGCCGGGCAATGTAGCTTGTATGAAATAAAATGTTTTATTACTAGACATTCATAAAAAAAAATGTATGGTAATTATTGCCTTACCATTTTCATTTGTTAGTCATGATGTGGATCCAACTCCTGATAATATTAACCATATTTTTTTCCCAGTTTAACTGAGCTTAACTCCCTTAATATTATCCATATCTTATTAGCACGACCGTACTATCGTTAAGAGGAATAGATACGTAGTAATCATACAAACTGGGTAGTTAATGTAGGCCTAATGTTTGAAAATGTACATATAAATTCTTTTGTCATATAATATTTATATAATTTTCAAATACTTTTTACAGTTTGATTATTTTAAAGTTATAAATTGTAAGCGATTTATTCTTTTAAAAAAAAAATATTATCTGAAATAAAACGGGTTAATTATCTCCCTTTAATTAAAAAACCGTTTACATATTTGATTCAATAATGATGCCAAAAATGTTATGTTTTGTAATATAAAAATATTACTGACTAATTATTATTTCTTTATATAATCCAACATTATGGTATTCATTAAGCGATTCAATTATTAGAGGATTACAATAATGAACGTTAAACAGTTGTAAATAAACATTCCCTGCATTAATTGTTTGTCCATTTAAGGAAGGAGTTTAAATTTTAAAAATCAATCATTTCAGAAATTACATAAAATAGTGCTATTAAATAAGTCTCTCATATTTATTAAATTAATAATACAAATAAATTTGTTTTAGAATTACTTATAATTATGTTTTATTAAAGAAGATGAGCATAAAAACTGAAAAAGCCCAACTTTCTATCTTAATATTTGCCTTACTATATAGGGCTGTGCATCGGTTAAATGTTTTGAAATTGATTTCACGGCAAGATATGTCCAGTTTCAATGCAAATCCATTTTGGTGGTGCTTGGAAATGCTACTCACTGAAATGTGTCACTATGTCATTCAGAAGAATCGGCTTCAACAGTCAGTTTTCCCAATTTCGAACCGGAAAATTGATTTTTTTATTAATAAAAAAAAATTCTTATAGGTCTTTTGCGTGCCATTGAAAATCGCTCTGCGTGTCAAGTTTGGCACGCGTTCTTTAGGTTGCCGACCCCTGCTCTAGACTTCCGGTTATGTAATTCGATATGATTTAGATTAAAATCGAAAGTAGTATACAGCGGTCTATTTAATGCATGTTTATGAGTCATTTAGGACAGCGTTATTGGCTTCGAACGGAAAAAACAACAAGTGTTAAGCTCTCAAAATATAGCAAGCGTTCCATCTTATTATAGTCTTTGTCTAAACAAAATAATATCTAGCCATAATTCAATATAAAACAACAATTCTAATTGAATTATAGATAAAGTTCTAAATACCCAATATTAAATCTATTTAAACATGCTATACACATATAACATAATAACAACGGCCACAAAAGAAACAATTTAGATCTAGTTTTCAACTTTTTTTTATTTGCTTAGAATAGCCGTTGAAACTTTGTTGTGGAGGTTTGTGGGGAGAGCTGTTCTCCGTGGTCCCGCAAAGAAGTTTAGTGTGGTCCTCTTACAGCGAACTTCACATGTTTAGTATTTAAGTCAGCGTGGGCTGTTTCTTTCTTTTCCCACCAAAATTAATCAGTGAAGATAGCAATGAGTCGACTAACCAAACTTCAAAGGATCTGTTATGGGTCTGGACTCACGGGCCAATAAGGAGATTGTGTTACCAATCCAATGCCTCGTCGGTCTTTACTTTAAAAAAAAAAAAGAAAAAAGAACATGTCTAGGTAAGAGGCTTGGTAGACAGACACTCGTCTGCGCTCCTCCTCACAAACCCCAACATCATGGCTCTGATTGAACGATAAGTCTCTCTCGCGTCCATGCAATTTATACCCTCGCTCGAAGCTTTGTCTGGCGTTATGAATTCCCTAGTGATTAGAGTTAGATACAATTGGAACAAACGAGATATAGAAAGAAAGAAGAAGACTTCGAAAAAAAGAGAAAGAGAGAGAAAGTGATAGCGAAAGAGAGAGAAGAAACGAGAGAGATAGAGAGAGCTAGAGAGAAAGAGAGAGAGAGAAACAGAGAAAGAGAGAAAGAAACAGAGAAAGAAAAAGAGACACAGAAAAAGAGAGAGAGAAAGAGATAGGGAAACAGAAAGATAGAGAGAAACAGAAATAGAGAGAGAGAGAAACAGAGAGAGAAACAGAGAAAGAGAGAGAGGGAAACAGAGAAAGAAAAAGAGACACATAAAAAGAGAGAGAGAAAGAGATAGGGAAACAGAAAGATAGAGAGTAACAGAAAGAGAGAGAGAGAGAAACAGAGAGAGAAACAAAGAGAGAGAAACAGAGAAAGAGAAAGAGAGAGAAAGAAACAGAGAAAGACAGAGAGAAACAGAGAAAGAGAGAGAGAGAAAAACAGAAAGACAGAGAAACAGAGAAAGAGAGAGAGGGAAACAGAGAAAGAAAAAGAGACACAGAAAAAGAGAGAGAGAAAGATACATACATGTTTGTTTGTGTATGTCTGTATGATGGAGTCCGATCTATTTTCCTCCTAATTATTTTGTGAAATCAGCCGGGCAGCGCTACACGATAAGTTAATCTCGTGGCTATATTTCATCCTACGACAAATGGCATTCATACCCACTGCCCTTCATTGTTTACCCACTGCCCTTCATTGTTTACACTATAATCGCCATATATTTTGGTATGAATGTGTATCTAAATCCATAGTAAACATGTTAATGTTCTTATTACAGAAACTAGCCTTGATGTTATGCGGTCATTGAAGAATTTTCGACCTCACAGTGAAATTGTAAAAAGTCATTCCACTTCGCTCTGGTTAAAAGATTTATTGCTGTCGATCTTTTCTTGAAGTACTAAAAATAAAAGTAAAAAAACAACTTTCCATTTTTTTTTTTTGGTGTTTGCTTTACGCCATCGAGGCACAAGGTTTTGTAAACTCACACAAAGTAAAAGCCCTCTTGACAAGGCTCGTGATATGTAGATCTGGCACACGAAACACTTCTCGGCCATGGAAGCCTCGGGCATCTAGGTCAAGTAATTACAATACACACGCACACACACACATCTCCCTGGGGGGAGGGGGGTGTCACAGCATACTGCTGATCATTTACTTTTGTACTATTCTGATATTCCCCACAAGTTCAGCGGTTCTTAAACTCCTTTCAGGCTGCAGCCCCTCACTTGTATTTATTGTAGAAGAATCTGACACTTGACGATTCTCGTGTAAACATGGAAGTGAGCCGCCCCCCCCCCCCCCCCCCCCCACATACCAGCACAGTAGAGCGAGTACACACAAAAAAAGGTTTGACCTTGTGTGACTTATTGTTCTGTTTTGTAAGATTAGTTTTCGCCCTCGCCACCTACAGCGTTTGTCCCCCGGAGTGAGGATGGGTGGGTTTGGGGGCCCGGGGGGGGGGGGGGGGGAAATCAACCTGTTGCAGCCAGCCAGGTGTGTTTCATTAGTTACCAACAGGTAGTGCACGGTGTGGTAGGTACTGACTTTTTGTGTGTATCGGTCTATTAGCCACATGGACGGTGTTTGTTGATTGTAGTTTGTCATTTATTTGTTTGAAAAATTTGTTTGGTGAAAACTGGGCCCATTTTGGGAAAGTTCTGGAATGTTTTTATTTTCTCTCTCTTTAATAACATAATATTGAATTCAGACTTGTATAGAATAATAATAATAATAAGACTAGGGTAAAAAAAAGAAGACTAAGTAAGTAGGTAAAGTACCTTTCGGACCAAACTGATCATAAGGCTGGTGAAGCAGCGAGGGAAGCGCGTTCGACTGGCGATCCGAATGTTCAGGGTTCGAATCCTGGTGCTGGTTAGAATTTTTTTCCCGGGACGTGAGTGTGTCCCTGAGTCAACCCAGCTCTGATCGGTACCTGACACTAGTTGGGGGTAAAGTAAAGGCGGATGGGCATTGTGCTAGCCACACATCCCCCCTCGTATGCTGTGGCCACAGAAACTGGTGGAAAAAAAAAAGAGTAAGGTCTAACATTAACCAAAGCGACAAACCTCGCTCCTCCTTTTATACTTAACGAGCGATCCATTCTGGAACTATGAAGTTTTGTGTGATTTTTTAAAGCGTGATTTCACTCTTTATTTATTTCTTGTTTTTTCTTCTCTTTATGTTATTCTATGGCAAGACGCCGTTTCTTTTTTTTTTCTTTCCACAATTAAAAAACAACAACAACATAAAACGATATGGAAATAGAAAGAAAAGGTTTCATAATGTGTGTGTGTGTGTGTTCGTGTGTGTATTGTGTGTGTGTGTGTGTGTTTAATTGAATTTCAACAGCTGATGATAACGAACATCAAAGGGAGCTAATGCGAGGAAAACCATATTCAAATGCAATGAGAAATTATGTATACGATAATAGACCCTATGGTTGCGTGTTGAGTTTTAATGCTAAACTAAGCAGTGCTAACAAACGATGAATGTGCTGAATAATTAGCTATATAAATATAAATAGCACATCAGTGAAGAAAATTGGCACATTTTAAAGCAACGGAAAATTGGCACTAAAAAAAAACGAATATATTCAAGAATGTGTGATCAAAGAAAGGACAAATAGAAAATAGTTTAGTCTAAATAAACGTCGTGTTGGTTATCTCTCTTGTGTAGATTGTTATAAAATATAATAACCCACACACGTGTTACAAATATGGTTTCTTGACTTTATTTACCTGTTAATATACCTGTATAATCAATGTTTTTTATTTTCCTATTTACAGGTACACAAGTCTGTTTGTTTATAGTATCTCACCTTTTAACACCGTGCACTTCTACCTGTGTTGCAGAATTAAAGGATAAATTGTTTCCAGACTTTTCCCGCCTTGGATCTTGCTTTTTAATGTTTGGATTACATTGGCGGGTAAGTTTTGAAACTGTTACTTTCTCTCTCTCTCTATTTAGCTCTCTTTTCGTTTTCTTTCTCTCTTGTTCTCTACCTCTCTTTCTCTACCTCTCTTTCTCTACCTCTCTTTCTCTACCTCTCTTTCTCTACCTCTCTTTCTCTACCTCTCTTTCTCTACCACTCTTTCTCTACCTCTCATTCTCTACCTCTCTTTCTCTACCTCTCTTTCTCTACCTCTCTTTCTCTACCTCTCTTTCTCTACCTCTCTTTCTCTACCTCTCTTTCTCTACCTCTCTTTCTCTACCTCTCTTTCTCTACCTCTCTTTCTCTACCTCTCTTTCTCTACCTCTCTTTCTCTACCTCTCTTTCTCTTCCTCTCTTTCTCTACCTCTCTTTCTCTACCTCTCTTTCTGTTCAATTTTGCATATATTTTGTTAATTTTTTCTTCTAACACTTTTAAATAGCTGCATCTTTTTCTTAATAATTTCAATGCTTGTCTCTATTGGTAGTTCTCTTCTTTTTTTTCTCCATACAGTATTATCTGCCCTCGCTAAGAAAGCTCAACTTATGCATTATCTTAACTTTCCCTACCTTTTACACGTGCCAACAAAAATTCCCATGACTCCTGTCAAACTCTCAAATCAATTCAGCGATTTCTCCTTTTCTTTTTTCTTCTTCGGTTTGCCCTCACGGGGTTGGGGGAAATGGATTATAGGGGAAGAGAGGTGGCGGTGGTGGTTGGGGGGGGTCTTATAGGTGCGTTTGGTAATTTGTGTGTGGGAGGGGGGGGGGTTAATCCTATAAGTGTCAACAACACACACACAAAACGATGTATAATTTAATGCATAAGGGCACAACCTTTTTTATCGGAGTAGTAACCCCCCCCACCCCCCCACCCCACACACACACACACACTCCCGTTTCACATACATACACACTAACGATACGGGGTCTCTCCCAAATCTCCTCCAAACTCAACCCGCGACATACTTAATTAAGTAGGTCATAGCACTATTTGAAAAGGAGAAAACGATACGTCGGCATCCGTAGGCTAACAGTTCTTCAAAAGTTTACATATTATGTTGTATAAAGACAGTTGAGTACATCAACACCTTGTGGTTATTGCTAAATGGAAGGAAGACGAGCGTTGTACACACTCAACAAAACACACCAATTGGGTAGAAGTATTATGAGTTGCTAGTTGTTGACCCGCGGGCACATTATGCCCATACAAAAAAGCTATGTAGTCTTATGTTAAAAGAAAGAAAAATATGCGAGAAAAGACTAGAAACAAAGAAAAGTAAGAATACGTAGTACGTTATATACACAGCAAATATATATATATACATGATGGCCGAGCGACAGCGCGTTCGACTTGCGTACCGAAGATCCCTGGTTCGATTCCTGGTAAAGACTAGGATTTTTTTCTGGAGTGTGTCCCTGAGTCTACCTGATGGGTACCTGACCTTAGTTGCGGTAAAGTAAAGGCGGCTGTGTATTGTGCTGGCCCCACAATCACCTTGTATGCCTTGGTCACAGAAACTGGTGAACTCTGCTTCACCGGCCCTATGATCAATTAGGTCCGATGGGTACTTTACTTTTTTACTACTACTATATATATGTCTAGTTGAATGTACGTGTCAATTTCTATAATGACAAATGACCTTACTGTTTTATATTTGACTTCATCGATTTTTTATCCCATATGTGTACTCCATATAGTAGTCCCCGCATGACACCCGGGTCACCTGGATTTATTCTCCTTTACCTTATAATATTTAGTAAAAAAAAATATCAGTAATAACAATGTCGTTTAATTGTTATAATACCCTGAACCACGCCGGGCAATTAAGCTAGTACTAATATACAATACAGCGGACTTCTTTCCGGGTAGATAAATACTTTATGTACACTTTAAGGTCAATAAATAAGAATCTATTATACGGAAAATAAAGGTTTGCCGTACTTTAAGATTATTTCGGACGTTCTTCCGACAACAGTACAAATGTAAACTCGCGGTTATATATAAAAGTATGTTGATAATCTGAACTAGCGTCAGCTTTCTGCCCAGGGCACCTCTTCACCATCGCCAGAGAACTACTGGTTGCTTGATGCTAGTCTGCAAAAGGAATGTTGGGTAATCGAGATGGATGATGACTCACGCTTGAAAAACCCCCACACAATGCATGTCTCACAACTCGGCTCTTCCTCAGAAAAAAAAAGCATGTCCTCGCTTCCGCGTCGCCATTCGTGTTTTGCAAAACTTGCCGATGTCGAGGGCTAAAAAAAAAAGGACAACACAAAGCTGATCCTTGTTCAAATGGGAGTGAAGTATTTCAAGCCACCATCTCAATCCCTACTCCCACCTCGAATGGTTGCGACTAGCACATTAAAACACACACATACATACACAAATAGGGATTTTAATGCTATTTTTTTTTCACCTTTCTCCCCCCCCCCCTTTTTTCTCCCCAATTCCCCCCTCCCTCCCACACAATTCATACGCTCTTAGAGTAATCAATGTTTAAAAAATGGTTTGGTGGAGGGGTAGAGGTAGAGTTAACGGGTGGGCGCAACAGCAAAGTAAATGGTAGGCTGCTCTTGCACGAAGGGATGTCTACTTGATTCATAAAACTCCCGTTTCAAAGAGGAAGTAATAGTTCCCAGCATCCTGTCTTGTAATTTCTCTCTATAATTTGAAACATTTCTTTGGAACATTTTTGTTTTTTTTTTGGCATCACTGGCTTAATACATTAATCTATGCTTATAGAAACCAGTGTACCAGAGCAAGTCATTATTAAAGTAAAAAGTTATTTTCCTTGTGGTTTTGACGTCACACATGGTCATATGTAGAAATTTCCACAATAAACTAGGATGGGATTTTTTTTTTTTTCTTTTTTTTTTTTTTTTTTTTTTTTTTTTTTTTTTTTTTTTTTTTTGGATTAAAATGACGTCACATGTCATTGTTTTAGTTTCGCAGCAAAATCCTTGGAAATATTACGATACAAATTATTTAAGACTAAAATATAACCATGAAGCGCAACCTAGTTGGGCCTACCAAGTATTACAGATAGGATTATCTTTCCTTTTAGCATAATCCTTTTCTTTGCTATTGATTATTTTTTTTTTGTCCAATTCTTATTTTACTCAATATTGTAATGACTAGTTGCGAAAAAGAATTAAAAACACTGTGTATAAATACGAACAAATTTAGCTCCTTAAGAAATGCATTGAGCATTAAGTCAAGACGGTCTGAAAAAGAATCATTTTTTAATATCAGTACATTTAGGGCGCAATGGTCATCTTTTTACCCCCATAATTCCCCAGGGTCGCGACACAGGAAGTCATTTTTTTCTCTATCTATGTGTACCGAGATCCCACGCGTGTACAGCCTGAAGTTTACATCACTTCCTGTTGTACTGAAATACTGTAGGTCTACTCTATGCATAACATACCAGAGTCTTCCCGACTTTTTGTTACGTTTATTCATTTTGCACGCATTGTAGATAAATGAATCAATTTAAATTTATCTTAAATGCATTAGACCAGGGTTTGGCAACCTACACAACGTGTGCCAGACTTGGCACGCCGAACCATTTTCAATGGCTTGACTTTTATGCTGTTGGAACACTGAATGAATTCGAAATCCTACTTTGGCAAAATGTTGCCGACCAATGCATAGATCCGGCCCTGCAACTCAACTCGTATCAATGAGTTGAAAAAGTTATAAAAAAAATAAAGAAAGAAAAAGCCCCATAAGGACAAAGACAACACCAACACGGCCCAGCTATGTGTCGAAAAAATGCACATGGAAAAAAAAACGCATTCGAAAATGTCGTAAAGTTGACAACAACTCATTTAAACAATGTCGTAAACTAGAATAGCCTTATCATTGAATGGGAAAAAAAGGAAACACATTTGATTTCTACTAGACTCTATCTACAACGAAAAAAGACCTGTTTTAAAAGACCTGTTTTAATCAAGCGATTTTTCTTGACTATTGTGAATTGAGTGTATGGAGAGTCTATTTAAAAGTCCTGGTGGATTGGATGAAATAACTGGATCAATGGGAGTTACTGTCCCTGAGAAATTCTCAGTGTGATGTTTAAACAGGAGGAAGCTCTGATAGAGGAAATATCCCGCTTTTTGTTTGGCTAGTCTTGATTTAACACAATGGTAGCCACGATTAGTCTTATTATTTCTCTCTCTCTCTCTCTCTTTCTCTCTCTCTCTTTCTGTCTTCTCCTTTATCACGCACTATTTTTTATCTCTCTCCCTCACTCTCTTTCACTCTCTGTCATTTCCTATCTCCCTCTTCTTTTCTACCCCTCGCTCTTTCTCTCGGTGTATGTAGTAGATGTGAGAGTTCGTGAATGGGTTTGAGTGCGCGGTGTATGTATGTTTGTTTTCACGTGGCGGGTGGAAGGGGTGGTTTGTGGCCACGGCAGTGGGGAGGATGGGGGAGAGGAAAACTTCACTCCAAGATTAAAACCCTCTGTTAGTTTTTGTTAGTCCAGATCAGTCGTTGGCCAGTAGTGGAAACACGAGAGGGTGAAATGTCTTATTTTTGTTTTAGAATGAGCTAGCTGACTGTAGGAGTGGAGATAGCCCAGGAGACGGGGGCTTCATTCAAGGTTTACACAATCAGCCCCACCCCCCTCCTCCAACCTCCCATTGCCCGGCCCCTCTCACACCACCCTCAATCCGTTGTGTTTTCACGGATTCACCATGTCAGAGGCGTGGACCGGAAGCTGGCCAGCCGTAGTAAAGGGGCCCATCAGTTTTTGTTATTGCGTGCCCATAGTTTGTTTTGAAGGCGTATCCGATGTCCAGGTGGGTGCGAAGACCGTCAAGGTCAGGCTTTTTCTCTTCCTCGGCGTGATACAATACTGATAGTGATAATAGACATGTTTCGGCTAGGCCATGGGGTCGGCAACCTAAGGAACGCGTGTCAAACTTGGCACGCAGAGCGATTTTCTACGGCACGCGAGAGACCTCGAAGAGTTGTTTTTTATTGATGAAAAAAACAACAAAAAAAACAACACTTTCCGGTTCTGAATGAGGAAAACTGACAGTTGAGCCGATGTGTCTGAACTGACATAGTGACACTTTACAGTGAGTCGAAATTGCATTTACACGGACCACTGGAATGGATTTTCACTGAACCTGGACATATCTTGCCGTGAAATCAATTTCAATCGGCTAGGCATTCGTTCTTCTACATTCAGCTTTTGGTTCAACTTACATTTGTGAACATATTTTATCGCACATGAAAGCTGTTTTAAGAATACAAAGAGGTCACTTACTCTTGACCACTCAGAAGTGACTAAATATATATCTGACATTATACAATTAGCGAGGACCATTCAAGACAAGGCGATCAGATACAGACTAATTTCATTTAGCAGAGTTTTAAGCTCATCTTCTTTAATTAAACATAAATATATAAGTAATTCTAAAACACATGTAATTTTACTATTAATTCAATAAATATTACAGACGTATTTAATAGTACCGCATTATGTAATTTCTGTAATTATAAATTTTTTAAAGATATTCTCATTAAAAGGACAAACAATTAAAGCAGCAAATGATTATTTACAACTGTTTATTTTAATTTTAATCCTGTAATAATTAAATCTTGTAATGAATACTATAATGTTGGAAATATATAAAGAAATAATTATTAGTCAGTAATATTTGTTATATTACAAAACATAATTTGTTTGCAATTACTATTGAATGAAATGTGGAAACGTGTTTTAATTAAAAGGAGATAATTATCCCATTTTCTTTTCCCTAATATTTCTAATAATTTTTTTTCTTTTATAAAATAACAAAAGACTTACAATTTATAACTTTAAAATGATCAACGTGTAAAAAGTATTTGAAAATTATATAAATATTATTATATGGCTAAAAAATTTATATGTAGGGTTTCAAACTTTACATTAACTACCCAGTTTGTATGATGACTTCATATCTATTCCGCTTAACGATAGTATACCTTACATCTCTACCAGAAGAACATTAATTAAAGGACAAGTCAGTTAAACTGAGATCAAATATACTTAATAAAAGCAGGTGTTAGATCCTTATCTTGACTACCAAGTGATAATGTTTAGACGAAAACCACCTTAAATGTGAAGTATTTACATTTGAAAAACGTAAAATACTCATTAGTGGCGGAGACAACATGGGATGCTGCATAAAACTCGACGGCCACATTTTGGAGGAGGTTGAAACATTTAAATACCTAGGGTCAACCATAACTAGAGATGGAAGGTTGATAAAGGAAATAAAAACTCGACTTAGCCTGGCCTCCTCCATCATGGCCAAACTATGGAAAATATGGAAGAGCAATATCAGCTTCCTGGTGAAAACCAACTCATCCCTTTCCGTATTTTTATATGGCTGCGAAAGTTTTACGGTGAAGGCAGAGGTTGAGGAGAGAAGAAATCAGACCTTTGAGAACAAATACTACAGAAAGTTACTAGGAATACGGCTATCAAGAAAAAACAAACAAATGAATATGTGTTGCTCCATGTCCATAATCTGGCGGTGAAACAGAAGACACTCCTTTCAACTATACAACTACGAAAACTCAGATGGTTTGGTCAAAACCATCCTACAGGGAACAGTGGAAGGAGCAAGCAGAAAAGGTCGCCAGAAAAAAAGAAATGGTTGGACAACCTAAAAGAGTGGACCGAACTACCTCTTGATACGCTTCTGCAGACGGCTTCTGACCGGGACGAATGGAGAAATCTGGTTACGCACACCGTCGTAGCACCCCCAAGACGAAAGTCACGGGTCTGATGATGACGATTTGATATAAATGCAAAAAAGGATAATCACAAAGACACATATAAAACGCTTTAACGATTTTCACTATAAAACTCTTTTGCTTTAGGACTTGGCTGTAGTACGGAGTTAAATTAATTGTCCAATAAAAAATATAAAATAGTTTAATAGAGCAGGTTGACTTTAAAATTGATGCCACGCTGAATGATTTAGAAATTCTAGTTTGTCACAGAATTAGCAATAGGTTGCCGACCCCTGGGCTAGGTAATTCCATTGGAACAGAAACGAGGAGAGACTCTTTCTCTTATCTCTCTCTCTTCTCTCTCTCTCTCTGTCTCACTTTCTCTCTCTCTCTCTCTGTGTTTACGAACTTTATGTCGAAGTTCGATTATAGATAGACAAAATTAGAAAGTCAGACAAAAAGAACTCAGACCGAAAGACATACACCTAGGTCAAGGTTAATTGAATGATCGTTGTAGAGGGATTACTTTTTTCCTGTTCACTTCATTTTCTCTCTTTTTCTTTTTTCCCTTTTTCTTTTCTTTCTTTTCTTTCTCTGTCTTTCTACTTTTTTTTCTATTCTTGCTTTTCCTTTTTTTCTTTTTATGTCTTTTTACTTTTCTTACTTTCTTTTTTTCTTTTCTTTTGTTTGTTTCTTTTCTTCCTTTTAATGTCATTTTACTTTCTTATCTTTCTTTTATGTCTTCTCGTTCTTTTATTTTTTCTTTCTTTTTCTTTCTTTTTCTTTCTTTTTCTTTCTGTTCTTTCTTTCTTTTCTTTACTTACTTTTTTATGTCTTTTTACTTTCCTTTGTTATCTTTCTTTTCATGTCTTTTCTTTCTTCTTTTTTTTTTTACTTTACTTTCGTTATCTGTCTTTCCTTTTTTTTATTATTATTTTTGTACGTGTGAGAGAGGGGATGGTGCAAGAGGTGGGGGAATCAAGGGAGCAAAAAGAAGAGAGAAAGGCGACTAGCTAAAATTGGATACATTTTCTTGGAATCTCTCAATAAAATAAAATAAATTCTTCCCAGAATCCTAATCTCCTGGAAGTCCTACGGAACACAGTTTATGTGCGTTTGTGTTTAGACCAATAGGTAGCTGTCGGTACTGGATATGTCTGGAATGTTACTCGTGGAAGCGCTGTAAGGTTGGGGGTGGGGGTGAGTAACTGGTAGCACGTGCATGTTGTCTGCTCGAGGCAAGGGAACTGGAGGGGAGATAATGTTTGTCTTAACCATGACCGCGTTGTGCTAATTGACGGAGTTGTCGGACGTCGGTTAGACTGTAAGTGAATAAATGGATGTCATTGTTAACTGTTGTGAGTGAATGTTAATGAATGTATTAGCGTCATTGTTAACTGTTGTGAGTGAATGTTAATGAATGTATTAGCGTCATTGTTAACTGTTGTGAGTGAATGTTAATGAATGTATTAGCGTCATTGTTAACTGTTGTGAGTGAATGTTAATGAATGTATTAGCGTCATTGTTAACTGTTGGTAGTGAATGTTAATGAATGTATTTGCGTCATTGTTAACTGTTGTGAGTGAATGTTAATGAATGTATTAGCGTCATTGTTAACTGTTGGTAGTGAATGTTAATGAATGTATTAGCGTCATTGTTAACTGTTGGTAGTGAATGTTAATGAATGTATTAGCGTCATTGTTAACTGTTGGTAAAGAATGTTAATGAAAGTATTAGCGTCATTGTTAACTGTTGGGGGGGGGGAATGTTAATAATAATAATAATAATAATAACGGTGCTTATATAGCGCATATCCCGTTGGTGACAGTTCTATGCGCAGACGACAGTTACAGAATACAGACAGACAACGAAATATATAGTAATACGCTAATTCTGCTGACGAAATAGGTGAGTTCAGCCGGCTCCTGAAGGTGTCATAGCTAGGGCTCTGGCGAAGCTGTAGTGGGAGGTGATTCCAAGCGGACGGTCCTGCGTAGGAAAATGAACGTTCGCCAGCGGACACTAGCCTCACACGAGGGATCCGCAGAGTAAGCGCGTCAGATGCCGAACGAAGTGGGCGGGACTGGGTGTAGAGCTCCATACAAGAGCGAAGATAATCCGGGGCGCAGTTATTCAGGCACCTATAACAGAGGGAAGCCAGCTTATATGAGATCCGGTTGTTGATGGGTAGCCAGTGCAGAGATCGGAGCAGAGGATTGATATCATTTGACTAATGAATGTATTAGCGTCATTGTTAACTGTAGTTAGTGAATGTTAATGAAAGTATTAGCGTCATTGTTAACAGCAGGTAGTGAATGTTTATGAATGCATTAGCGTCATTGTTAACTGTTGGGAGTGAATGTTAATGAAAGTATGAGCGTCATTGTTAACTGTTGTGAGTGAATGTTAGATAGTGCATTCATTCCATTTTAAATGTTGTTGGTGAATTATAATTTGTAACATTGTACGTTTAGGTGTGAATGCTAAGTAATGAATTTCTTTAATTTTTAGCTGCTGAGATGAATGGTAATAATATATTACTGTCATTATCCACCATAGGATTCTAATTTATTAACGTATGTTGTAATGAGTTGTTTATTAAAATCCTGATACAAAATACCGTCATATGTCGTATAAGTGTCCTGGTTGGTAGTACAATAGACCATGGGTCGGCAACCTTTTTCTAACAGTGTGACAAACAAGGATTTCTAAATCATTCAGCGCGACAACAGCCTAAAATGAAACGTTACAAAGTTTTTGTAATTCATCATCTCTATTTGCATTTATATCAAATACAATTTTTTATTATTAAATATTCACATTAAAAAAACTAACCCATAAAAACACAGTTTTTAATATACTCCCTTTCTTTGTAAACTTAGTTTATATTTAATTTATATTTTGATAGATTTAAAAAAATATAAGTGATATCATACCTTATGAATTTCCACACTAAAATTTTGCGCATCCATTTTTGTATAGCTTTGGCCCGCAAAAACCATAAAAAGATAACTCGCTTTGTTTCGGCTATATTGTGTAGTTTTCATTCTGTTTATTTCGTAAAACCGAACATATACGAAAAGTTTATTTACATTCGTCTCTTCCGGTAGAGGTAGCCGTGTTTCCATTTTCTTCGATTCGCAAATTGGTCGAAGGTATTAGTGACTATTTGCAAAGGCTATGATGCTGAAAATTTGATAGAATGTATTGTTAGTCTGGACCAGAGCCTTTACAAGCTTATGTAGCGCCTGAGGGCAAATGTTTCCCTGCTGCCCCTTTGTCTACTGTAACTGCTTGTTTAGTGCTATATTTGCTATATTTAGACTACATTTACCGCCCCCCCCCCCGGAAGTGCCGCCCCAGGGCATATGCCCCCCTTCCCCGCTCCCTGCCCTCTCCTAAGTGAGGGAACTGGTCTTGACAAGTCTGCTACCCAAGTTTCAGCTCTATTGGACGACGGGAAGTGGTCGAAAAATCGATTTAAAGATTTCCAAGCATGCAAGCAACCAGACAGACAGACAGAGTGAGTTAATAGAAAGGGCGTAATAATATATGGTAATTCTTGTCTTAACATTTTCATTTGTTAGTCAAGCAAGATAGGTTCTAACACCTGCTAATATTCATTATATTTTGATCTCAGTTTACCAGAGATCTCCTGTAATGTTTTCAATTATGTCATGCACATACACTACTATTGTTAAGCGGAGTAGATACGTAGTAATCATACGAACTGGGTAGTTAATGTATTGTTTAAAAATATACATATAAATTCTTTGGTTATATAATGTTTATATAATCTTCAAATACTTTTTACAGTTGTATCATTTCAAAGTTATAAATTGTAAGCCATTCATTCTATTATAAAAGAAAAAACAGAAACATTACAATTATTAGCTCAAATAAAACGGGTTAATTATCTCCCTTTAATAAAAAAAAACTTTCCACATTTGATTCAAGAGAGATGCCAGCAAAGTTATGTTTTGTAATATAACAAATATTACTGACTAATTTTTAGTTCTTTTTATCATCCACATTTTGGTTTTCGTTACACGATTTAATTATAGGATTTTAAAAAATACGTTAATCAGTTGTAAACAAACATATCCTGCAGTAATTTTAACACATTAATAATTACAGAAATTACATATTAGATCTATTTAAAAAGTCTCTTATGTTTATTAAATTAATAATACAAATAAATGTGTTTTAGAATTAGTTATAATTATGTTTAATTAAAGAAGATGATCATAAAAAATCTGTAATTGTAATTAGTCTGTATGAATAAATGAGTGGTCAAGTGTAAGTGACATTTTTGTATGTTTAAAACAGCTTTCGTGTGTGATAAAATCTATTCACAAGAGTAAGTGAACCAAAAGCTGAAAGTAAAACAGTGAATGCCTAGCAGTTGAGAAAAGCGGGTGGCTTACCTAGGCAGCTTTCTTCCAGATTTTTTACGCAAATGGGCACATTTGGATGACCATATTTTAAATTTTTTAATTTCAACCTGCTGCATATTAAAATCGCCAATATCCCTTTACATTAATAAAAGATATCTAGGCCTACATCTAAGAAGGTTGTAATAATATTAAACCAGTTAGGTTTAATGTGGTATGAAAAAAATGAGTCTATCAATTTGAAAGTCTTGCCTTTGATTAGAAAACTCCGCGTTGAGTGCTTCGATGTACTTTTGAAAAGCTCAACTTTCTATCTTATATATGCCTTAATATAGGGATGTACATCAGTTAAATGTTTTGAAATTGATTTGTCCAGTTTCAATGCAAATCCATTCCAGTAATCCTTGTAAATGCAAGTTCAACTCACTGAAATGTGTCAATTTTCCTAATTTAGAACCGGAAAATGTTTTTTTTATCAATAAAATACACCTCTTTGGCACGCGTGCCTTTTGTTTGCTGAGCCCTGCAATAGACATTGAGTCTATAGAAATTATTTAAATAAGCGAGATAGTAGAAGAGAAATAGAAAAACCAATAACATTGTGTGTTAATATTATGATTAAATCAACCAATGGCCAATCGCCGAAACCGCAACTTAAAACCAGCAGATTGGCATACTTATTTTCAGAGTTGTGACAGATTGTGACAGATTGTGACAGATTGTGACAACACATACTAGGTGATTGTATGGCCAACCCCCTGCACAGCCGCCTTTTACTTTACCTTAACTAAGGTCTGATACCCATCAGAGCTGGGCTGACTCGGGGACAACACTCCAGACCCTGGGAAAAGATTGGAAGATTCTTATCAGCACGAAAATGTACGTTACCATGATATCACTACATCATACGTTACCATGATATCACTACATCATAGAGATAAATAAGCCCTTAGTATTTCAATCAACCGTCAAAATATTATCTAATTGCGATAAACATTGAAGAAAAGGCGCTAAAATTTAAAATGTTTAACATATCTGTGATATAAACGACACATACTTTTCACACATACGTAATATATTTTCAAACCTCGCGATGAAAGGTGAAATCTCGTGTGATCAAAAACCCCGATTCATTGATGTTTTCAAAACGAAAGCCTGGTGTCAGAGGAAAGAAAAAGTAAAAAGCACACATCGACAACTGTTAAATCTACAGGTTCTGTAGACCGAGGCGAGACAAGGACGCCATTTTGTTAACGGTCAGGAAATCCCAGGGCGCGGAAAGAAATTAGCAGATAACTGGAATAGTTGATTAGTTAATAGCAGGAGGTAAAATTGGATGTTTCAATATTAGTTTGTTTATATTGGGGGTCTTGTCATGTCATTCATATACAGCACTACAGCCAAAAAATAGTTTTAAGCAATAGTATTATCAATTATTTGGAGAATTATATATATATATATACAAGGGCCAGGGGGTGGGACGAAAGTGTTTGAAATAGTTTGAACACCTTTTGAGAAGAAGTTCTAACATCACAGCTATTTACATTACCAAACTACCAAAATTTAGATGTGATTTAATTATAATAATGGTAACGGTACTCTAGAGCTTTGACAAAGAATTAATCGATTGTTTCTCTATTGACTTATGTCTAGTGTGTAATTGTGACGTAAAAGTTACCCAAAGCCCTTTATATACTTAACATTGATTGATCTATTGCTATATTTATATATATATACATAATATAGCCTATCGCTCGTGAACAATAACTGTGTACTTTTCTACCCTACATTGAATTTCTTTACAATTTCTAGCTTTACAAAGTGACATAATCAAATTATTCTAGAACAAAAAGAATAAAACAGAAGAAACAGAATACAAAATAATACAATTTAAAAACAAAACGAAGGGCAAAAGGGTTGTACTTTAAAAAATCTTCCAGTAAAATGTTGTTGGGAAAAATGAAAGGCACACGACATAAGGCTCGTGTTTTTTCCACCGACATGCACACAAAAACACTCGTCGTCTGCAAGTCTCTCCTCTCTCGTGATTCCTATC
>OX421500.1:14148680-14163680 GCA_949126835.1 Anisus vortex
TGATAACATGTTTTTTTTGTATTGAAGATTGAACTAAAACAATAATCTGTACCCATGGGCCTCAAAGCGGCGTAGTGTGTAAACCGCCAGTAATTTCTTTGAAACACCGGCGGGCTAACGCATGGGGGACAGCCCCCGCAGCATGTCCGAGATCCATTGCACTGCCGAGAGGCCACCGGGTCTCGGTGGGGAGGAAGCAATGGATGCTGCAACCCCGTCTCACGACCCACCCGGTGCCTGGATGCCTGTGCCTATAGTATAGGATTTGTGCTACCGGGTGACAATGCAGATATACGGGAGAGCCACCACGATAATGATCCTTAGGGGAACCGCAGCGAACGGTCGCTGGCCTGCGGAATCCTTCCCTTTTACATGGCACGCCACGCCTTCGGCGTGCCGTGGGGTGGCTGGATCCCGGACAGGGTTTTAAATAACCCACTTCTAAAGCGTTACGCCCCGGCTTAAGAGCTTCGGCTCGTCCGGGTTTTGAGACTTTTTACAAGGTGCAGTAGATCGGGGTGGATGTGTCCCGCGGGTCTTGCCTTTGACACCTATGACATATAATACTAAGGCATTTAGTTTTAGCCGTGCTATGTGTACATTTTCCATTTCCGCCTTCGACCCACTTAGTTTGTAACCTCCCGTTTGAGAAAAGTCAAGGAGTTCTCCCCCCCCCCCCCCCCTGTCTAAATTGAAATCTATTGCAAGATTCAACAAGGTGTGTGACTTGATCCGGTGGTGTATGTGGGCGATGAAGACAGTTTCAATAGACCAGATGTTGATGGATCAAGCCTTTGAACTCTAAGCTACCGGTCTGAAGCCTAATGGGCTATAAAGATGTCTGCTCAATACGCATGTGCGCCGACGGAGGAGGGGGGGGGGGGCACTCGCTCACATCTGGATTCGTTGGTAATTACTTGACATATTTATTTTAAAAAAAAGGCCCACCTTCCCAACCGAACCCTATTTCCACTGAAAACTTTACGGTAACGCCTATGCATCTTTTTCAAATCTTTAATTTCTCTTTACATCATTAAATTATAAAAGTTAATACAAGTCTTATAAGGAATAACTTTGAATTCAAGCGTTTTAACACGTTGCAATTTTTTTTAAATGTAGGACCTATCGAGACGTTTTGTTTAACAAAATTGTTCTATGATCTATACTCTATACTCCGATTGTGACTTAAATATGAACGTTTATGATTATTTTGTTGATTTTAAGTATTTGACACGATTCTAATTTTCTCTCGTCATTCACGTGTTGTCTATTATCCAATTAAAGAAACCCACCCCCACCCGTCTCACACCACCAGCACACAATCGTTTTACCTTGACTAAATAAATTGAGAAAAAATCACAGCCATGATTTAAGTAGCTTGTTCTATTCTATCCCTCGACACTCTCCTCCAGCTATCATCTCTGCCAACTGCACGTCGTCTTCACGAGACTGCTTGCCAGTTTGAATTTTCCTTTTATTTGTTATTGACGGTAGGATTTGGATAAGGGGATTAGAAGAAGGGGCTGGGGGAAAAACAACCCAGAACTAGGTTTATACACATGCGCCTCTTTCAACGTCGACACACCGCGAAAGCGCCTCGCCGACACAATGTACGGTCAACGACACACGCCGGAGTAATAACTCGTAAATGTAAATGTTTGAACTCGTTATTGATTCTATGTGGCGACGTATTTTAAGCCTTCCAGCCTGTATTTATTTTAAGCCATGATGTCTATTCTTTATTTCTTGTTTTAGTTATGAAGTTAAAAAAAAATGTGTAAAATAAAGTTTTATAATATATGTATGAGTGTTTATCCAGCGCCAAAGTTATGTATGGACTTGGGTTAAAAGCACAGACACACACACAAAGACACACATTCATTTCATCCTCAAATGATCTTTTTCCAGGTGATCTTAGGTCGACTTATTTGTCTCTTTTTCCACTGCAAAACTTTATGGGGCACGGTCGCTGAGTGGCAGCACGTTCGGCAGGCGTACTGAAGGGCCTGGCTTTGATCCCTGTTGAAGGCTGAGACTACCCAGCTATGACGGGGTACTTGACCTTAGTTGGGGTAAAGTAAAGGCGGCTGTGCATAGTGCTGGCCACACAATCACCTAGTATGCTGTGTCCACAGAAACTAGTGAACGCTGCTTCACCGGAACTATACATCAATTGGGTCCGACGGGATACTTTTTTTCCCTAATCCCCCCTCCCCCCACAGAGGGCACACCACGTCGTATCGAACTGCAAACAACGTGGAAACCATGTAAACACTTGAATACCACGTTGTTTCACCGTCGATACGACGTGGTGTGCCTGCTGCCCCCCCCTCTCCCCCTCCCCCAACCCACCCTCTCCCACCCTCTCCCACCCTCTCCCACCCCCACCCCACCCACTGTCTTGTTTCTCGACAGGTTTTGATCAATTTGATAAAATTCGATCTCCAATAATTAAATGGAAGGAAAAAAAGATATAAGGAGAAAAAAATACTTTTACAACAATTGTTGCATGGATATTCTTTTAGAGGATATTATTATTGGTTTCGGGATGGGTGTGAATTATTTCTTTTGAGTTACCGATGGAGAAATCTCGTGACTCGTGACTAATGCTGAGATATATACATCACGTGGAGGGGGGAATAGGGGGAAAGAATAATCATCTCATGGGACAGAATGGCGAGGGCTAAAACAAAAAAGAAGGAGAGAGACGCGGATAATGAAACGAGGGGATGTTTTAATGCTGGAGTTCCTTCTGGTGTATTATTGAGTGGGGCTGTTTGCCTAATGCTGTTCTTGTCCAGACGGACGAGCTGTTCATGGGAGAGAAAAATAAGTTGGGGGAGGGGGGGACTGTCGTTCCTTGCTTAACGTTTGGAATTACGATGGATGTTTCTCTGTGTGTATGTTAACGCGGAGATGGATAAACCTATTCATCCGTCTAACTGTAACGACAAAAAATGCCAGGAGTTCATCTTACTTATCACGACAGTCGCTCGGTTATGTTGTTCATAAATCCTTTTTTTTTAAATGTCAAAAGCCAGGTGGTTTGCCGGTTAGAGCCCTTACCTTGTCATTCTATGAGTCTTGGGTTGTAATCTGGGTAAATAAAATGTAAACAAAAACAGAAATGTTGTTAAAATCCAATCCCGTTTTTTCCCTGAGTCTACACAGTCCTGATAAGTAAGCCCGCCAAAAAAAATAAAATTGATATAATTTAAGTCAGTTTTGCGATGTAGTGGCGACACTCCGCAGCGAAAGAAAAATGTGAAAAAATATTATCCTTATTAGTCAGACATATATTAATTAAATTAAAAAATTTTTTACTGTTTACTTTTAATATTCAGAAATACTTTCTTTTCTACTAGCCCTACACCCACCGCATCTACAATTTTAATACATCGATTCTCAAGTGCGCAAATCTCCGGTAGCGTACAGGTGCAATACTGATAATGATGATAGTAAAACAGTAAGAAATAATTGTGTGTTTGTGTGTGTGTCTGTGAATCTATTGTGGAAATGCTCACTTCTTAGAAGTAAGAAAGTAAAGTACCCTTCTGACCAAACTGATCATAGGGCAATTGAAGGAGCGTTCACCAGTTTTTGTGACCACGGTATTCTAGGGGATGTGTGGGCAGCACAATACCCAGCAGCCTTTACTTTACCCCCAACTAATGTCAGGTACCCATCAGAGCTGGGTAGACTCAGGGACACCCTCAGGGAAAAAATCCCAACCTCCACCAGGATTCGAACCCAGGACCTTCAGATCGCCAGTCGAACGCGCTGCCGCTCGGCTACCGTGCCCCACCCACTTCTTTATAGTGATGTTTTATTTTATTCTACACGTTTTCATTTTTTTAAAACCTGCATTGCAAGATCTTTTGGCCGTAACGGAAGTTGACAGTTTAAAAAATAAAAACACGGCGGCTTCCACTTCCTCTAGCATCATCGCACGTGCACACACGTGTCATCGGCTCGCGGAGTTAGCGCCTACGCCATGACTGGTCGTGAGCAACGGGTGTGAGGAAATACCAAAAGTCTCATCGGCGCGCGCTGATTCTGACGGAATTAATGAATGATCCCTGTCACGTGACTCATCAAGTGATGGTTTTTGCAGTTTTTGTAAATTATGGTTTCATCCGCCCTTCTTTCCTCCTCACTCTCTCCTCTCTCTCTCACATTCTCTTCTCTCCATCATTTACTCCTTCGTATATATCCCATTCTATCTTCTCGATCTCTTCCATTCTCTCGCTCTTTTCACCATTTCATCACTCTCTCTTCTACTTCTTTTCACCATTTCTATCTCCACTGTCTTTATCGACCCTTTCTTTTTCACTCCAAAACTTGCACCACATTGTCTCTTTCTCAATATCTCTCCTCTCTCTTTCTACCTCAGCCCTCTCTCAATCTCTCCCTCTCTTACTCTTTCTACACCTCTCTATCTCACTGCGCCTCTTAGACCCGTTCACCGTTCCTCCCTCTATCCCCCACTTGTATTTACCTTCTCTAGTTCGCCCAATTTTTCCATACATCTCTCCCCCTAGCTCTAAACAAACCCAACTCCTCTCTAGCTACTCAACCAATCAATTTCGTGTTGAAAAGACTTCAATTGAGTTTTTTTGTGTGTCTTCCGCGTGAAATTGAAAATCATTCGGCGTGCCACGTCTGGCACGAGTTCCGCCGGTTGCCGACCCATGGTCTAGATTGATATATTTAAATGTTATACATTTCTACATTCTTTGTTTGTTTGCATTTCAGCACCCCCCAAAACATAAATAACAATTTTAACCGCACATATAAAAACCAAATAAAACAGACCATAAAGAAAAACCAATTCCTATCATCTTTATATTTAAGGATTTAAATCTTATTTGAAATGTAATTGTATAAATATAAAAAGATACAGCCACACCCGATGAAAGAAAGATTTCTTATTAGAGAAAGTAAAAAAATGTGCATTGTTTATTCCCACGTCAACTGTTTTGTTTTTAATTGGAAATTTGAATCATCATAAACAAGATACGTTTTGTGAGAAAACATTTCATTGTATAATTTGATCCTTCTTTATCTTAATAATGAAATATGGTCGCAGGTATAACTTTACCATTAGCCGTCAAATTAGTAAAATAACGATACACAAATCAAAATACTTTTCCCATTAATTTGAACTTGAAGAGGCAATAAGAAAATTATTATATTACATTTTAGGTTTTCGTTCTAAATTTAATGCTTTAACAAATCTATTATTTACTTTTTTTCCTTTTTTAAAATTTTTTTCTTGAAGTGTTTTGAAATGTATTTATTATTACTATTAAATATATTATGTGCTAATACTGTTTACTAAAGTACGGTGTAAATATTATATTATCATTAACACTCTTGGCCCCTTTCAGAACTGCTGTAGTTTTGTTTAAACCCAAGTTCTCAAGACCACATTTCCCCGCGAGTGATGGCCCTTGAAGTCCATGAATTGCCATACACAGTGTCATTCGGAATGATTGAATACTTTATAATTTGAAAGGGAGATATAGAATCTACATACATGCACTTATCTATTCAAACGTTTTTTCTTTACGTAAATGGAATTGATAAAAAATGTCGATGCCTGTTCTCCAAATACTTATCAAAACGATTTAACCGTCTAATCTGTGTGTACAGTGTATATGCATCTAGACAAAGTGAAATAAATGAAGTTGATTGAAATATATTTAAAAAAACTTGACGCTAGCGTACCGAAATACAGATATTTAAAATTGATCATCGGTCTTTTCTGAAATATGAACCGAATCGCACAGGAAATATCTGAATGGCATGTAGTTTAAATTAGCGTTTCCCTGAATGCATCTGTAATTTTAATTGCTGGGTTGATCAGTATCGAATGCCGGAACTGGATTTACGGAAATTGTGTGTGTGTGTGTGTGTGTGTGTGTGGATGTGGCCTTCAGAGCTGAAAGAGACTAGAGCAGGGGTCGGGAACCCATGACTCGCGAGCCAGATGTGGCTCTTTTGATGGCTGCATCTGGCTCGCAGACAAATGTTCGATTTTTTTAAAAATGTGTTTTTAGGCTTTTTGATCTACATATTAATTGCATATCAATATTTCATTCTACAAATGAGCTTAAGTCAACTGCAGCTCAGCATCAGAAGAATTCAGAGAGACAATTATTGTACTTTTAGTGTTGAAATTACACAAAATGCACACATTCACTTGAATTTTTAGTTTTAAACATAATGTATGGCTCTCACAGAATTACTTTTCAAAATATGTGGTATTCATGGCTCTCTAAGACACAAAGGTTCCCGACCCCTGGACTAGAGTGTGCCTATTTTTTAAATAACATATCTGGATCCACGTATGTGATTGTCTTTCTGTCTACCACAGTGGTTCTTAAAGTGTAGGCCCGTGGGGTATGTCGCTTTCTAACAACTCTCACGTGTACTTGGCTTCTGTTTTCTTTTTCTAGGAAACCAAAGTTAGGTATGCATTTGGGCTGCCGGCACAATCCTCTTTTATACTATTCTAGTGCGTTGCACACCTACTGCGAAAAGCAATACCAAACGAATTATAATAACAACATGAGGCTGGTCAAAATGTTACACTTCTGTACCGATGGGCCTCAAAATAAGCCGTCGAAGTGTGTAAATCACCGATATGCGCCGTTCATGAGTAGGCTAACACAGGTGGGCGAACGCATAGGGGACTTTCCCTGTTGCGCGTTCGAGGTTCACTGCACAGGCGAAGACCACTGTGACTAGGTGGGGAGGAAGAAATGGGCGTAATAATACCCGTCTTGGTGGTGTCTGGATGACTACTATTGTCTGATCTTTGAGGTGCCTAGCGAAACTGCAGTATACGTGCGATACCGCTTCGTATATAATTCAATTTGAATTCGGCTGGGAGAAAACCATAGGTCAGGGGTCGGCAACCCAAGGAACGCACGCCAGACTTGGGACGCAGATTGGTTTTCAGTGGCACGCGAGAGACCTAAAAGAATATTGTTTAATGCAAAAAAAAAAAAAAACAACGTATGCCAGCATAATTAATGGGTGCTGCATGGCGAACTACTTGGGAATCACACTGAACGTCGACTGTTTTAGTTCAGGAATGTTTGTATGCATAGATCCCCTCATTGGACTTGCGATATGTGATTGAATCTATTGTTAGGATAGTCAATTGTATAGTTTCTCAAGTCAAGAAAGTGATACGGGATATAATTAAAGTCTTGGATATATTCCTTTCTTGTCTGGAAGCAACTAAGATGCATCTTAATGAAAAATAATAATACCGTTATTGAAGGAGAACTCATTGTTGAAGTACATGTTTCTGAATGACAAGATGTCACGTTTCAGTGTGTTAAACTTTCTTTTACCAGACTGGGTTCAAAAGTTGGGCCACTGGATTCGATTTGCATTGAAACTGGGCATATCTTTCCGTGAAATCAATTTCAAAACATTTAACTCATTCTCTAGTTTAAGGCAAATTAAAACAGATAAGCATTTTTAGAAGTACATTAGTTATATCAAAACAGTTAACTCGTTTGGTATCACTCGCATCAAATTTGGAGAATTTAATTGAAGGGAGATAATTAACCCGCTTTGTTTACATTAATATTTCTAATATATTTCTTTTTTTTTAAATAAATAGCTTACAATTTATAACTCTAAAACGATCAAATTACACAAGATAGTTGAAAATTATATAAATATTTTATGACTAAACAATGTATATGTACATTTTTAAACATTACAATAACTACCCAGTGTGTATGATTACTACGTATCTCTTCCAACTAATACTAGTGATCCTTGGTCTCTGAATGTCTAGTTTTAAATATTATGTTTGCACATTCTGATGACATTTGTGGTGCTACTGTAAATATTAGAACAAAAGGTGACAAACTTGGTCTTTGGACAAAAGATGCAACCAAAATAGAAGCTACCAAGAAAATAGCATTAAAATTGAAAGAATCATTAAATGGACCTTCCAAGATTGTAATTGGATTTCAGGCCCATTCAGATACAGCTGGCAAGGCTAGATCTACTGTGAAAAATAGATTCTCTGTATAACACTAGTTGATAATTTAGTCAAAAAACTTGTTTACATGAGAGTCAACTGACATTGTTGATTGAATTGAACTTAATTTCTGTGAGATGCATGCATTCATTTGTTCAGACTTTTTTTGTGCCTCCCATTTAACTTTGAAGAAAACTTTTACAGTTGTAAATAACAATGATTACTTTGATCTTGACTACTTTGATCTTGTATGTATTAACCAAGTTTTCCAACCTTTGATCTACATATTAAAGTTTTTTTGTTTTTTTGTTTTTCAAATAATTTGAGGGATACCCACTTGTTGGTTGGCCCGTTGAGTTCATTTGGCCTTCAACTTGTGTCAGACAAGGGTTGGGAAATGTACAACAATGATGTATGGTTTCATGCTATTGGTTGTGTGCGTGAGCCTGCCTGGGTTATCTTACATTAAATGGACTGAAGACTGTATGTTGTGCCATACAACTTCTGTATGTTTAGTCTAGTTACCCACATGATGACAGATATCATACATTTCCTCTTTTCAACTCTTCTTCCGATTTAAACTTAATTCACCATTATTATTGATGCTTTTCCATGTGTGTTTTTTTCTCATTATTTTCATAAGCAGTGAATGAATTTGTGTGAGCCAGAAGTTAGCTTTGCTATTCTATTGTCCATTACTTGAATTCTGTATGCACCATCATGTTGTACAGTAGTTTCATTTTAATGTTGTTTTACATTTACAAGAAGTATACTTTTCACATGTACTGTCATGAGGTTTCATGGGAGTTGGGGCCTGAATCATAACATTACTGTTCATAGCTATTTATTTTTCATATTAAGTGGCCCGACTATTGCACTTGTGTATATAAATATATATATATATATATATATATATATATATATATATATATATATATATATATCTATATATATATATATATATATATATATATCTATATATATCTTTATCATCCTGGGCTTATTCAAACTTATAGGACCAGTACACCATGGGGAGTCAGGAGGAGCTTGTATGATGATCTGTTGTCCCTTTCATTACCTGCTACGGCACTAAATAAATTGTCTTATTGTTACAGTTATAATGAGAGCCGAAAAGCTCTACACACAACAATTAGCGCTGACCCGAGTGGCATTCGGGCATGGAATGGGTTGCCTGAACAAACCAGGAAAACCAGTAACTTTAACATCATTTAAAACATTAATTAAAATGCAAGACTAGACTCGGACCACGGATGAGCGTAGGACGCAATAATCTTATTTAGAGAAGGAGCGTCTGTAATGTATAAGATAAGAAAAGGTCTATTTTTAGACACTGCGGTACTGACAGGAATGGAAGGGAGGGAAATTCAAATACATAGGGGGGGAGGGGGGGGGGCTCTTCCCTGTATTAACTAGAAAGATAATTATTAATTAAATGCCGAAAATTGGCACTTTTCGTATCAGACCTGTATTCAGTTCAATAAATTTTTTGTTGGCCCAGTTCCTTCCCCTCATTATACGAGATGTCGGGGTTTTAGTAACCGTGTAGCCTACTGATTAATAAATAAGTGAATTATACAATTTTATACAATGACGCTGTTCAGTTATAATCTGAAAGTGTGCTTTGGTTGTACTGTGTTTTATTTTATTTTTTATATAAATATTGAACTTTTGTGTAAAACCAATAGGGATAATGTAAGGGCATTAATAATAGATTACTAAGCATTGTTCACTATTTTTGCAAGACCTTTTATTATGATGTAAATTACGAAATTCCTTTGACGCCCGGTGCATTCTGTTATTGTTCAACATGGTTTATGCTAATAATTTAATTTATTTCAAATATTTGCATATTTGTTATTGATAAAAACCAATGATTCAGTACGTGTTCTCCTGTGAATGTCAATTATATATATTTCAGAGCATGTTGAGTAATTTTAATATTAGTTTAAAGATAGGGCACACGTGGTACAATCTTTAACTGTTTCGTACAATCATCAATTGTTTCGTGGCGTTTAACCAGAGTGGTTGGAGTCTGTGATGCATGACGGCATGCTCTCCTATGTGAGAGCTGATATACAATGCGTGAAAGTTGTGTGTGACAGACTGTGTTCGGCTGAGAGCCAGAGAGAGGACTATGAACGAGTGTGTGGCTGTCTTTTCTTGTTAGAAATAAAGAGGCGTTTTACTATTTTAACCACCCCATGCCTTGTTTTATGTGGAGTTAAGAAAAAAATATAAATATTGTCATAAGATAAGTCTTCCCTCTAGACGACAAGCCAATACAGTCGGTAGATCCAATGCTCCCACCGTTCACCGGGTGAAAGGCTGAGAGAACAGTGCCTCCAAGATTGTAACACTTATAAAAATAATATAGTTGAGCAGTTTGACTTTCACGCTGTTGGCACACTGAATGATTCAAAAATCCTAGTTTGGCACACTATTAAGCAAAAGGTAGCCGACCCTTGTCCTAGGTCATGTACCGGCTAAGGAAATCCACTAAATGCGGCGTGCCGTGCGGCTTCCCTCGTACAAGGGTCTCAGTCTCGGTGAACCCCCCCCCCCCACCCCCTCTTTGATTTACTCCTTCTACGTGACGCCGGGTAAAAATTTGAATATAATAAATGTTAGTATATATTTCTTGAATTGCGTGAAATCTTTTGTGTGGGTCAATATGACCCGACGTAATTTATTATTTTAACCCCCCCCCCCCCTCTGATGACTTGAGACTCCATGGAAAGTTCGTGAAAGGAAAAAAAATCACACAAGAAATTATCAACGGCAAGAAAAATAACATAACTTAATAAGACACATGCATTCAGCTGACAAAGGATACATCAAACATTATCACCTACCTGCATTACCCATTACCTCCCCCCCTTTTTTTTTTCCTTTCCACATTCACTAGGCCGATATACCTGCACATGTACCGGTACATACCTGTTTAGAAATCACATCATAACAGGCGAGGGCTATCTGCAGATAAATAATTCCCCCGTGGGGGCTCTCGACCTTTTCCCCAACATCTTGACAGGTACGCTTCGAACATGGCAAGAGTCGTGTATGGATTTTTTTTTTGTTTTTTGGTGGTGTACCTTTTCAATACAGTTTAAATAACAAGCAGGTGTATTTGTATATGTACCTTTGTATGTGTATTATGTGTGCTTTCTATGTATGTGTATGTTGTTGGTGTCACTGTGTCAGAAATACATGACATAACCCTTTTGTAAAAATGTTAGTTTATTGAAAGGGTATATCTTAAAAGTTTACACGTGTGCGCATGGTGTAGAGACAGTTTACTGTGTTATTCTTGAGTGTACCGGTATCTATGTATGTGTGTGTGTGCGTGGGGAGAGGGGGGAGTTCCATTTATCGTCCTAAAATTCCAATCAGGGTAGCTATCGAACCCCCCCCCCCCTCGCCCTTAATTCTCTTTCTCACCCCAGACGTTCTGGGTTCCGGGTGCTATTTGTCTAAAATGTTTTGGGTGAAGAAAAGTTCAGACGATTTATTTTCAACCCTCACTGCAAATCCTCGTCCTTTCTTTCTCATTCCATCAACAATATTGCTCCCCTGGAAACTCGGTGTATTGATTTAACGGGGAACGCATTAACAATGCCCGTCTAAAGGGGAGGAAGTGGGGAGGGGGTGGTTATGTTCTCTTTTTGTTTTCATTCCATGACCTTTTGCCCTTTGTCATTGTCTTTCGTTGAAGTTTTACTTCACATTTTACCTGTGATTACATTTACCTGTGACTATATAAGCTAATTTTTTATAAATTTATTTTTATCTGTGATTAGAGTTATCTGGGACTAGAGCTATCTGTGACTAAAGGTATATGTGACTACTCATCTGTACGAGGAGGTAGAGAGAGAGATGTAATAGTAGACAAAGAGAAAGGATACTGTACAGAGAGAGCCAGATCTCACTGGGTAATTTGTTCAGCTATTTAGTTTCTCTCCAATAAAACTGACCACCTGCGGGGGAATGTGCTGAATGTAATGTTGCTGGTCACTCTCTCGGTCCCAGCCACGCCGTTGTTTATGTTTCCCTCTTCTCCCAGGCCACATAAACCACCGGTCATCAATCTGACCCAACCAACTGCCCACTGGACCCACTCAATAACTTCCCATAAAGCATCGCCCGGTTTTTTTTTTCATTCTTTCTTCTTATTACTACACGCGAACTCATTGACTCACCTTGAGGTGACCTTGAGCTGACCTCTAGTCCAATTAGACCTGCGTATTTTTCTTTCCGAGCGGTCATCTCATTGTAATAACATGGGGCCGGCAGGATAAACGTCCAAGTAGGGAGAAGGGGCAAAGAGTTAAGAGGGTTGAGAGCATGGCCTGAAAGGGGGAGTGGGGGTGGGGGAGAAGGAATTGACTATTGATTGACCTAGTCTGGTCATCTAAGCGGCCCCTTGGCCAAAGTGTTTACACGGGGAGAGATGAGAACATCCTCCATTGTTTTTCTTGACCAACGAGTCCGTCACTCTTATTGGAGAGACTTACAGGCTCGTTCCTGTTGTCTGTCTGTCTGTGTGTATAATAGGTGTGTGTATTGTACGTGTGTGTATTTGTGGGAATGCTATTATTGTAACGATAATCGATGTGTGGCTATTTAAAGTCAATAGTCACTGCTTTAAACCTTTTTTGTTTTAAGCTTTTAAATTCTCCGTATGTCGTCTGTATGTGTACGCGAGCTTAGCGTCGAGAGTTTTAAATATGGTATGGTTGCTGTTGGTTTTTGTTACATTCCCTATGAATTAATTTCTAAATTACTTTCTATAAAGAAAAATAAGACAGAATGATTTTAGAACATTCGAAATTATAATATGGAAAATGCAAAGGTCAGTTGTGCAATCGCCGATGTCTATTCGTGGTCGGGGAGAAACGGGCTTAAAATGAATGAGGAAAAGACAGATAATCAGAATTGGATCCAAGAGTAATTTGGCCAAAATCACTGGTCCAGAATCTATCACTGTGATAAACTGTCGAGTGCCATTTGTTAACAAAGTGAGGAATCTTGGTGTTTTATTTTTCGACCTGCATATTTCTCAAATGTGCAGAGGTCTATATCTACAGTTGCGTAGACTCGGCCAAATACGACCCTATTTGTCCAATGATTCTGCAAAGACACTGGCAGTCGCTCTGATACTTTCGCGTATCGACTATTGTAACGCCCTGCTAGCCGGCCTGCCCGAGGACATAATCGCCAGGCTACAGCGAATACAGAACAGTACTGCGCGTTTGGTTATGTGCAGGTCTAAAAGAGACTCGGGAACTGCCCTTCTACGCTCGCTCCACTGGCTTCCGTGAAAGCCAGAATTGAGTATAAAGTGGCTCTACTTTGCCATCAGTGTATTTTTAACAAGTTTCCGTCTTATCTCAAGGCACTAATCACACCTTATGTCCCGCAAAGAACACTTCGTTCTGCAAACTCGTCGCTTCTGGAAGAGCTCCGTTTCTCTCTGACGACCGTTGGCCTTAGAGCCTTCTCAGTATCCGGTCCGAAGGTGTGGAATCAACTTCCAATTCAACTGAGGCGAACAAGCTCTACTGTTACTTTCAAACAGAACTTAAAAACTCATTATTTCAATATTTACCTTAGATAACATTTAACATGCTTTAGAAACTTACTGTCTTATTTATGGGTTGGGTCGGTTAATACTACATTTATTTGTTTTGTCTTTTTTAATCATCCATTTAGCTCTGTCACCTGGCCTAGGGTAATATCCGTATTCTTAGTTGTATGTTAAACGCGCTCTGAGCTTACATTATGTTTGTTGGCAGCGCTATACAAATATGATTATGATTATTATTATTATTATTTTATATAAGAAGAAGATGAAGAAGAACCAAGACTGTCCTTAGGTATAGTTATGCAGCGTTAATACGTTTCCATGACCATGGCATGCTTGGGGATTGTGTGGCCTGAATTGCACAAATTAGAGCTGGTTAGACTCTGGGATACCATTCGGATTTGAGATTCAAATAGATAATCAAAATCATAAACAGACAAATGGAAAGATATGACAGATAGACTGATCGATAGATAAATAGACATGGCCTATATAGATACATATAGATAGATAGACAGATAGTTGGTTAGAAAAATAGATAGATAAAAGATAGAAAAACGGACAGGCATATAGATAGCCTACATAGATATACAGACAGATACACATATAGATAAATAGACAAATAGAAAGACATTTAGCTAGATAGATAGCCATATAGATATACATATAGATAGACAATTATAATAGATATGATTAGATATGCAATAAAAACAACTTTCTGTTTGTGAGTAATCACTATTCTAGATTTATTCAAAGAAAAAATAATTTAAAAATTAACGGTGGCTACTTCCGCTTCCTTTCTCTTTTACACTGTGACGTTTTCCAGTATTTGCATTCGCCCTTTTCTTTTTTTAATGAATGGGAAATCCCAATGGCAATGAACGACCCACTCCCACTATTTCATTGTTGTATTTCTCTATTCTTTCAATGAATTAGCACAACCAGGTGAATGGGCCACGTGTCCCGGCCATTAATAAACAATGGTGTTTGAAGCAAAACGAAATGTCTGTTTTATTCTCATTTATCTGTTGTTGTCTTCTTCCTTTCTCCTGTTTTTAGAAAGGCCATATACTTTGTTTTTCCCTGGGATTTAATGGTTGAAGTTTTTTGAAAAGTGGATTAGGAATTTTAAAATCTATCTTACCCTCAATCTATCTTTCTTTCTTTCTCTTTTCTCCCTCCCATCCCCCTTTCTCTCTTTCTATGTCTCTTTTTTTCTCTCCACCCCCTCTCTATCTTTTTCTATGTCTCTCTCTTTCTCCCAATTCTCTCTCCCTCTCTCTTTCTCTCCCCCCTCTCTCTTTCTCTCCCCTCACTCTTTCTCTCCCCCTCTATCTTTCTCTCCCTTTCTCTCTCCCTCTCTCTGTCTTTCTATATCTCTTTCTCT